>JASDQU010735619.1:146273-171854 GCA_032191745.1 Picea mariana | reverse complement strand
TATCACCAATGATCCTTTGATGACCTTCCACGTCTTATCTGTAAATATGGATATACAACCTTCACTTGCCAACTACCCTGTTGAAATCAGATTTTTGCTTAAATTTGGAACATGTTTCACCTCTTTCAACAACCATTGGTTTCCATTTCCTTGCTTTATTTTTACCTTTCCCATTCCAACAATTTTGCATGGTTTATCATCACCCAAATGAACCCGTCCAAAATCACCTTGAACATAATCTAGAAAATGTTTCCTATGGGGTGTGGCATGAAATGAAGCTCCTGAATCTACTACCCAAGACTCAGAAATATTATCTACAGAAAGAATCAAAGCATCTTGTAACGCATCACCTGTTACATGTGCTTCCTGATTTCTCTCCTGCTGTCCATCTCTTTGTTTCTTTGGAGCTCTGTAGTCTTTCTTCATATGTCCTTTCTTCCCACAATTACAACACTCTATCTTTCCAAGTCTGGATTTGGATCTGCCCTTACTAGAATTTCCATGGTTTCTTGAGCCCTTTCCTCTATCCTTTTTTCTTCCCCTGTTATCCATGTTCAACGCATTTCCTGATGTCTCACCTGTGCTTTTCCGTCACATTTCCTCACTAAGGATAACACCAACAACATCATCAAATTTTAAAGTATTTGAACTAGAGACATAGTTATTTACAGCCATGACCAAGCCATTCCAACTTTCTGGCAATGAGCACAAGATTAGAAGAGCCCTAACCTCATAATCAAAGTCCACTTTTACAGAACTTAGTTTATTAGTAACCGTATTAAATTCATTTAAATGATCTGCAACAGACCCACCTTCTGACATCTTCATATTAAATAATCTCTTCATTAGAAATACCTTATTCGACACCGAGGGTTTTTCATACAATTTGGCCAACACATCCATCAAACCCTTCGTTGTCTTTTCTTTCGAAATATTGAAAGCCATCGACGCTGCCAGGCTCAGCCGTATCGTTCCTAGAGACTTTCTGTCAATAATCTCCCATTCTTCGTCCTTCATGGCCACCGACTTCTTTGCTACTCCACTCAATGGTAGGAATAGATCCTTCTGATATAAATAGTCTTCCATCTGCATCTTCCATAANCGTTAAATTTCTCGACCCTAAACTTTCCATCTTTCGACATTGCTCCCACTCAAACCAAGAACCCTCTTTTCCTGCGAGTTACCTTACACTTTGATACCAGTTGTTAGAAAAACAGGACCGCGGAGAAATAAAATAAAAAAAATGCAGAAACAAAACACAAAAGACACACAATACAAGAGAGACACAGATTTACGTGGTTCATCCAGTGTGGGCTATGTCCACCAGAGAAATTTCCAGGTCCTTCCTTTATTATTATCCAACAAATGAAGGGATACAACCTACAACAAAACCCACTGTAACTTCCTCTTCTTTCTCTCACAGTCTCCTTTCTCAGAATACAATATTCACCATCATCCATAGCCGCAATACATTTCCCTCATAAAAGAGGGTTGCCTTCTAGGGCCAAAAACCCTAACATAATCTCTACCGTTATATTTGCGACCTTATAATGAACGGTCCAGATTTACAATGAAATTACAATATACTTTTACCCTTTGCACTCCCCCGCGTGGAAGAGTGTACATACTTCTGGGGTGTAAATACTTCATGGGGTATAAACACGGCTGAAAACAAGGACCTCTGAATCATGAAGATAATCAAGCTCCACAACCAACAAGTGGCACCACATCACACGTTACCTCATCCACAAAGTTTGATGAAATTGCAAACTTTAAAGTGCATTGCTTTGTTATGTGCAATTTATGATTGTTGCCTATCCATTTAAGTGAGTAAGGTTTATGACGTAGCTTAGTTGTCAATCCCAATTGTTTAACCACTTCCTCTGAAATCAATTTATATTGAGATCCACTATCTATCAATGTATCGATCTTAGTATGTTTCATTATCACCCTTATGTGAAACAATTTACTTCTAGAATCATATCCATCACCATTTTTACCTGACAAACCAACTGCTGTGATCTTAGTCTCATCACTTGAATGATATCCCAAGTCTATTGGCCATGTTTTTGTTGCAACTGTTTGCCTCCCTTTCCTCTCTTTGAACCACTCTGGTCTCTTCTCTGTGTGCAATTTCTAGCAATGCTCATCATCATGCCATTCTTTCTTGCAATGCTTGAAAGAGAGATTATCTTCCTTCCTTGTCGCTGAAAGACCATGACTGGCCATGGTCGATGCTTATATCAACTTTAGATAAGGAAACATGACTATCTCTTATGGGTCTTCAATGAAACAATTAACCCTCTATCCTCCTGCTAAGCCTAGTATAGATTTGGACCCACCACTTTGGGCTAAAGGAGAAGATAGTGATGAAAAGGAAGAGGTTCATCAAGTCCTCTCCATAGACCAATATTTATCCATTAAGGATAAAATAAAAGATGAAGAAATCGGTGATTTCATAGCCTTCTCCTCCTCTTCAAACAACTCACACATCCTTGAACAAATCATGCATCCCAAGGATCAAGATTATCTTGATATAGAATATACCCCACCTATAGAACATGAATTACAACAAAAAGATGAAAATTCCCATTTGGAAACTATACAAATTTCCCCTGGAAAAACCTTGAAAATTAATCAAGGGCTCAACGAACAACAAAAAGTGCGACTGATACAAGTATTACAAAAACATGTTGATTCATTTTCATGGAGTTACATTGACATGAAGGGAATCCATCATTATCTATGCACACACTAATCTGAAAATGCTTATAACTACCAATTCACTTGTTAGCACTTTAATGGTTTTCAATTTCCAAGACCTTAAAATTGACAGCGCACTCCGCAATGTTATGTGTTTGCCATTTACTTAACTAAACTCATTGATTTATGCATAAACCATTAATTTGTAAGAAACAATAAGAGAAAACATAATAGATCAACACAAAGACTTGTTAACGGAGTTCACTAGACTTCCTGGCTACGTCTCTGGGTCCACTCCAACAGTGAGACCGCTCTTTAATTAATCTCAAATGCTTAAAAATTACAAAGAAAGGCTTACATAAGAGCTCCCAAAAACCAACTTTCAGATCTGCGATTCTAGGCAGAAACATACATCATAGGTGGCTGGAAAATGTCATTCTGCAACTTTTGACTCTAAACTCGAGTATGCTTGGCTCACTCAAATGGGCTTTGGAGGCACTTTTCTGTTCGGCTACTCTGATGAAGAAACAAATAGCATATTCGAAATCCTCTCGAAATTCTACAACTTTTGAGTACAAAGTCGATCTATTTATGAGCAGGTCACCTGGGACACCTCCTGGCACGAATTCCAATGCAGTATCTGCCTGTCAGATCCGTACAGTCTCAAAAAGCATGTGAACTCCTCCTCTGCCTCATTTTGCGTGCCCAACTAAATAAGTAGAGCCGCTAACCAGTTCTCCAAGCATAGCGAACCTCCTCCAGATTTGGTTGAATCCGCCAAACTGCTGGGCTTCTAGAAGGTGACACGTGGCGCCTCCTAATTGGGCCACGTGTCAGCCTCTCATTCGCTAATGAGACATCACCCTATTGACATCATCATCCATACGGATGACATCATCTGTACGACCTACCATGTGTCGTTTCCTCAGTCTGCCACGTGTCATGCTGACGTCAGCATCCGTGTCATGCTGACGTCAGCATCCGTACCGCTGACATCATCAGTACGGCCTGTTGACTGTTTGACTTTTTTTTCGCTATTTTCGAAAAACTTCAGAGTGTTATAACTTCTTCATATGATCTCCGTTTGAGAAAGTAAATATATAGTTGGAATTGGGAGAACAACCTGGACACAATGGCGTTGGTTTCATCCAATTATGAGAACTTTGTTTTTTGAGCATTTTCTGAGCCTAGGGACCCTTCTAAGACTTCTAGGTCATTCCTAGATCCTCCTTTTCTGCATTTGAGTATTTTCGTGTGGTTTTGGATCCACCTGGATCACACCTCCCCACTAAGAATCTTTTGGACCACCAAAAGCATGGTATCATTTAGACATGAAGTGAGGGCATGATCTCCCCACTTGACCTGTTTCATCCATCTCTTTTGCTTTGAAAATTATCATATGTCTGACCATCACAAACATCAAAACTGAGATAGCATTGTTTATCAAAATAATCATTTCATCTATTGCACAATCATCTACATTCTTTGTCACATTTAGCAACCATACGCCACTGAATAGCAACAAACTGAACAATAATACTGAATATGCAAATGAGAATGACGAAACATGCCTCCTCTTCTGAACAGGAATAGTAAACATAGTATGCAATTGAACCTCATGCTATACCTCTTGTGACACTTCATGATTGTTAGAAACATTCTGAACTATCTCATGCTTAGCATCACTAACCTCCTGTTTTGTTACAGACATAAGTGTTAAACTTTTGCTTGCATTTACCATCCTTTTTAACTGTCTTGTAGTTGCAAAAGATTTGTCAGTTTTTATGTGATGAGTACGAACAATGTACTCTTTCCCATCTTTCTTGAAGTAATATTTGTTATCCTCCCTGTAGAATATGGATTTTCTATCATACAGATATGGGCTTCCTAGAACAATTCCACATATGTCCAGTGGCACTATGTCAACCTCTACTTCATCATGATACTTTGAAGTGATTGCAAATCTAATTGTGCATTGCTTGGTTAATTGTAATTTATTATCGCCACATATCCAACCCAAAGGATAGGGTCTAGGATGTCGTTTAGTTTTAATTCCCAAGTTATTTACCACTTATTCACTGATTAAATTGGCTTGTGACCCACTGTCTACAAGAGTGTCAATTTTAACATTATTTGTTATGACTCTTATGTGGAAGAGTTCATCCCTTTTATACTCATCATTTACATCACCCGCATCAAAAGAACTAGTACATGCAACATAATTTACACCTCAGATACCCATAGCTACAACCTTAGTTTCATTTCCTGAGTCGGATCCCAAATCATATGGGACTGCAGCAAGGGTTCTCCTTTCCTCCTTCTTCTGATACTTCTTTGGTAGCATTTCAGGATGCAATTTCCAACAACGATCTTCATTGTGGCCTTTCTTCGTGCAATGCTGGCTAATAGGCTTCTCCTTTTTCGCTGTGGCGACCTTCTTATCTTTCCATTTCCCTTTACCTGAATCACTTCCCTGTGAAGCATCTGCAGACAAACTATCATTAACATTCTTTTTACTTGATTCAATATGAATCACTTGTACACATACTTCATCAAAGTTAGAAGGATTTAACATAAGGATAGTATGCTTGAGATAAGAATGAATACCACCAATATATTTAAGGAGTGTTTCTTGTGTGTATAAAGGAATATCCAATATCAATGCTTTCTTACGAAATTCTCGAGTGTAGTCTTAGACACTTTGACCTTTAGCTTGCCTTAAACTTTGCCAATTCATCATTTCGTGTTGCATGTATGCCAATGGATAGAATTGTTTCCTTAATTCATTTACAAAATCATTCCAAGAAGACATAATTCTACCCTTTTTCTTGAGATCATATTTAGTTTTGCTTTCCCACCATATGAGAGCTGTTCCCTCCAATTTGAGACTAGCAAGTTGGATCTTTGTTTCATCCTTAGTAATCTTTTGTATTCTACAATACACTTCAAGTTGTCTAACCCAATTATCTAACTTTTCTGCATTTAATTCACCATCATAAATAGGTAATTCAAATTTCACATCTAACTTTAATAATGGCAATTCAAAAGAATGATGTGTGGTTTTAGATTTCTTATTCTTGGAAGAATGTACACTTGTTCCACTTGTAGAAGATGATGATGATGAATGGGAAGAAGGTTTTGAAGGTCCACCACCTTCACCTTCTGCTTTCACTGAAGATCCTCCATCTTCGACCCTTTGAATTCTTCGTTGCCCTCTTTCATGGTAAAGCTCCTCCACCATGGCTTGCATCAATTTGAATGCCTCGAAGAAGTCATCTTCATATTTGAAAGGACCCAACTTTCTTGGTGAATCTATCTCACGCTTATGAATTCTCCTTTGAATTTCAGGATCAAAACATGCAAGTTTTCCTTCACCACGCTTGAGTTTAGCTCTCACAAGTATCCACCTATCAAACCCGCTCGGATACCACTTGATCTAAAAACACTTATAACTACCAATTCACTTGTTAGCACTTTAACGGTTTTCAATTTCCAAAACCTTTTAAAATTGACAGTGCACTCCACAATGTTATGTGTTTGCCATTTACTTAACTAAACTCATTGATTTATGCATAAACCATTAATTTGTAAGAAGCAATAAGAGAAAATAGAATAGATCAACACAAAGACTTGTTAACGGAGTTCACCAGACTTCCTAGCTACGTCTCTGGGTCCACTCCAACAGTGAGACCGCTCTTTAATTAATCTCAAATGCTTAAAAATTACAAAGAAAGGCTTACATAAGAGCTCCCAAAAACCAACTTTCAGATTTGCGATTCTGGGCAGAAACAAACATCATAGGTGGCTGGAAAATGTCATTCTGCAACTTTTGACTGTAAACTCGAGTATGCTTGGCTTGCTCAAATGGGCTCTGGAGGCACTTTTCTGTTCGGCTACTCTGATGAAGAAACGGATAGCATATTCAGAATCCTCTTGAAATTCTGCAACTTTTGAGTATAAATTCGATCTATTTCTGAGCAGGTCGCCTGGGACACCTCCTGGCATGGATTCCAATGCAGTTTCTGCCTATCAGATCCATACAATCTCGAAAAGCATGCAAAATCCTCCTCTGCCTCATTTTGTGTGCCCAACTAAATAAGCAGAGCCGCTAACCAGTTCTCCAAACTTAGCGAACCTCTTCCAGATTTGGCGAAAAACCGCTAGATTTGGCTGAATCTGCCAAATTACTGGGCTTCTAGAAGGTGACACGTGGCACCTCCTGATTGGGCCACGTGTCAGCCTCTCATTGGATGACAACACGTCACCCTGCTAACGTTATCATCCATACGGCCTGCCATGTGTCATTTCCTCAGGATGCCATGTGTCATGCTGACGTCAACATTCATATTGCTGACGTCATCAATACGGCCTGTTGACTGTTTGACTTTTTTTTCACTGTTTTCGAAAAACTTCAGAGTGTCATAACTTCTTCATACGAGCTCCGTTTGAGAAAGTAAATATATGGCCAGAATCGAGAGAACGAACCGGATGCAATGGCGTTGGTTTCATCCAATTCTGAGAACTTTGATTTTTGAGCATTTTCTGAGCCATGGATCCTTCTGAGACTTCTGGGTCATTCTTATATACTCCTTTTCTGCATTTGAGTATTTTTGAGCGGTTTTGGATCCACCTAGATCACACACCCATATATATCAAGGAAGGATCCTAACCCATCCACCAACCTCAACATATGATGAATCTAGCCCTGGAAAACATAGTCAAGGATGAGTTACAAAAGTTTCTTAGTGTTGGCTTCAATTATCCCATATCTGATAGTGAGTGGGTTTCCACTCTTGTCATTGTACCTAAAAAGGGGAATAAATGGAGAATTTGCACAAACTTTCGTGAACTTAACAAGGCTACACATAAAGACCATTTCCCGCTTCCCTTTATTGACCAGGTCCTAGACACATTAGCAGGAAAGAAATAATTTTCTTTCCTTGATGGTTTTAGTGGCTATAATAAAATCCAGATCGCATCAAAAGACAAAGATAAAATGACATTTACTTTTCCCTAGGGTACATTCATTTACAATGTTCTACCATTTGGACTTTGTAATGCACCTACCACCTTTCAGAGAGATGTTATAGGTATATTTTCTGATCTAATACATGATTGTGTATAAATCTATATGGATGACTTCACAACCTATGGTGATGAATTTAATCAGACATTGGACAATTTAGAAAATACCCTAATATGATGTAAGGAAGCTCATGTTGCACTTAGTAATTAAAAATTCCATATGATGTTAACTGAAGTTATTGTATTAGGGCATCATATTTCAGAAAAAGGAATTCATGTGGATGATGCAAAGATCAAGGTAATACTAAATTTTCCTACTCCAAATTCACAAAAACAAGTATGAAGCGTCATAGGATATACTGGTTATTATTGTTGTTTCATTAAAAATTATTCACAAATTGCTTGTCCATTATTTTCCTTACTGACTAAATATTGTGAATTTTTATGGTCAGATACATGCCAACATGAACTATATGAATTGAAGATTAAAGTATCTAAAGCTCATGTATTATGAGGGTCGAATTGGTCCCTCTCGTTCAACATCCCTACAGACGCTTTCGACACTGCCATTGGAGTTGTCCTAGGTCAACAAGAAGGAAAGGATTTGTATGAAATCTATTATATTAGCAAGAATATTACGCCATCAAAGTTAAACTATACGGTAACGAAGAAGGAATTTCTTGCAGTAATACATGCTATTAACAAGTTTCGACATTACATTACATGATATAAAATAATATTGCACAATGATCATGCCACCCTTAAGTACTTAATGAAAAAACCCATTACTAATGGCAAAGTCACTATGTGGTTACTTTTGTTTCAAGAATTTGATATTACCATCCTAGATAAACCACAAAAAGACAATGTAGTGGTTGATTTCCTTTCTATACTTACATCTAAAAAAAATGAACCACCGGTAGATGATTCTTTTCATGACGAACACTTGTTTACGATTTCTAATAACACTCTATGGTTTGCAGATATTGCCAACTATTTGGATGCAGACAAGTTACCACAACATCTATCTCCAAAAGAACAAGAGAATATCATTAAACAGAGTTGGAGATTCTCTTGGATTGATGGTTGTATATTTCACATAGGTATGGACCTGATCATCATACGATGTGTTCGAGAGGACGAGATCCATGAGATTATAAAATCTTTCCATGACAACCCATGTGGAGGCCATTTTTCAGATAAGCAAACTGGGTACAAGGTACTACACCAAGGGTACTATTGGCCCACGATCTTCAAATATGTTAAGGAATACGTGAAAAGGTGTGACAACTTCCAGTGCATGGGAAGACCCGTGCAATCAGATGAGATGTCGCTACAACCATAGATAGTACTGGAACCCTTCAAAAAATGGGCCCTGGACTTCGTGGGGCCAATCAACCCTACCTCCCATCATAAATATTACATCTTTGTGTGTCTAGACTATGTGATGAAATGGATAGAAGATAAAGCACTCTTGACCACCACAGAGCAAGAATTGGTGGCATTTATTCATGGAGAGATCTTCATCAGATTTGGAATACCCCGAGATATTGTCACATATGGAGGAACGTAGTTCACTTCTACGCTGCTCAGGGATTTGATGGACAAATACAAGATAAAACATAGGGTTACCAATCCATATCGCCCATAGTAAAACATACAGGTAGAATGAAAAAATAAGATCCTTGAGACCATCATCACCAAAAATGTTAGATTGCATCTCAATGATTGGGATTAGAGGTTGCCTGAAGCCCTATGGGCCTACAAGATGACATAGATAACTACTACCAATTGCACTCTGTATTAGTTAGTGTATGGAAAGAGAGTAATGCTGCCAATTGAGATAGAGATCCAAACACTAAGAACAACCCTACAAATTGGAATGAATTTAACCAAAGCTTAGCAACAAAGGATAATTCAAAAAAATGAATTAGATGAACTTAGTCAAGACACCCTCCACTGCACAACAATGATTCAACATCAACGATCCCAATGGCATGACAAGTTCATTAAGAAGAAGAAATTTAAAGCTGGAGTTTGGGATTTATTATTCAACTCTAGGTTCAAGTACTTTCGAGGGAAGTTCCACACCATATGGCTCGGTCCATACGAGATCGATACAATATATGATAGTGGAGCCATCAAACTACGTACTATAGATGCATATAGAATTCCTTTGATGGATAATGCACACATGCTTCGACTCTATCATAAACCCATGTCCAAAGAAGCCTTTCTGAATAGATTTTCCAGTGGATGACCTGATAACAACCTGGAGATTGTACACAAAGGGGAAACCCCTGCTGTCTGACCCATTCTGTTCTTTCTTTCATAAAAAAAAAATAATTCAAAAAAAATTAAAAAATATATAATAAAAAAAAGGGAACTTCTCGGTTTCGAGATGATTATGTCAGGACCCTTCTCAACAATTTTTTTTTTCTCTAATTATTTTCTTTGTCAGGATATAAAGAGGAGAACACTGTTGTTGTAACTCCCGTTGCTGCAGTTCCTGTTGTTGCAACTCCTATTGCTGCAATTTTGTTCATTGCACTTCTCCCTGCACAACGATTTCCCACTCATAGTCCCATTCTCTGTTTCAAAATTCCCTTTTCTCAGGATGCAACATCACTTGCAAGCCTATTCCCCTTTTCATCTCCTTCTTCCCATTACTAAGGAAACCACAAATCTATTCCATACTCCCACTTTCTATATTCCTTATTGATCACACCATAGGTCACCACAAATCTCAATGTCGCAACTCATGTTGTTGCGACTTCACATGCAACTCTTATTGTAAATGAGTTTTTTTTATTCCATTTTCTCTCGTTGTCGATACCATCTCAGAATCAAACCTCACAACTTTCCAATTCCTTTTTTCTATTGCTTCATTTCCTACATAACTTCCCCTTTCCCTCACTCCCCCGTTTCTGCATTTCATGCACAACTTTCCATTTCCCTCACTCCCTTGTTGCTACAGTTCCTACACAACTTTCCCTTTCCCCCGTTCCCCCAATGTTTCAACTCACACTCACAGCATATGAATTTCACCCCAACCTACATTTTAAAGATGCTACAACTCTACTATTATTTCACTTCCATAGTGCCGCAACACCAATTCCGTCACATTCATGACGTGTGGATTCCATTGTTGTGACTCTGTTGACAATGGGACAAAAAATCATGCAGATAAGATGCCACCACACACTTGTCCAAGGTAAGCTAAGAAAGGTATGAATTCTAATGAGAAACTGCAACAATTCATTTAAATTGACATTATTACTATTCATTACAACTGTCATTCCATTATCCGCCCCCCTTCACCACTATTTCCATACCTATTTCTACAAATACCAGATCCTCTACCCAATTCGATAACAATTCAAGTGTAATTGTCGGTCGTTGATTATTAGAGGAAATAATTCCATAGGAGGAGCACTCATACGAATAGAGCCTATCGACCCCCTGTTACTTGAAGCATACGATGATATTGGACAATTTTTTCAGTAGTTAGTATGTATTGACTATGTTAAGAAGTTGCAGGGGTATGATGATGGGATTTACTTGCAGTTCACCATCAATATTAGAGGTGATCAAAGCATAGTGGATAAAATTCAGGTTGAAGTAATAGAGGAAGCAGTGGCCGAAGTAATTGGTCTACCAAAAATAGGAGAATGCTGGTAGATTTGGCAAACTCCACAGTTGGATGTTATCTGACAATTTCTTAAAGTAGGAGAAGCT
Source organism: Picea mariana (assembly GCA_032191745.1). Taxonomy (NCBI): domain Eukaryota; kingdom Viridiplantae; phylum Streptophyta; class Pinopsida; order Pinales; family Pinaceae; genus Picea; species Picea mariana. Next base: position 160,388 of record JASDQU010735619.1, on the reverse strand, counting down.
TTGGTTAAGTGAGGCACGTGTTTTGATCGATGGGCCTTACCTCACCCCTGGTTGAATGCAATCGTGTTTTTCCAATGCTACTTTACCTATGAGGGCCGCTACACTACCATTCACCTACCACATATCAGACTCCTCGACCATATCATGCAAAACTACCTCCTTAACATGTTGTATTTCCTCTTTTTCACTCCGTAGATGATGGAAACGTTGGTCAGAAGGGAGAAAATACCCAACGACGCTATCACACATAATGACCTCATCAAATTAATCATCGAACATGCCTTGCATAGGAATGACTGCACCTGAAATGACATTATTCAACCACCACTCGGGCCTAATGAAGCTCCAATCGCTACACTTTCAGCACCACCTCCGGTAGTAGCAATTCTTCCACCAACCCAAGAAGAAATGATTGCTGCTACTCTAAAAAATATGATGTCTGAGAGGCCGAAAAGAAAAAGGGGTCAAAACATAAATCCACTACCAACCCATGAAATTTATATTGAGGTCCTTAACAGTCAATTGACCACAAAATGATTGTGAGGGTATCAAAAATGACAAAATTCGGTCCCAAATAAGAGGGAAATGAAGTGTTCTATTGCAAATGGAACTCTGGATGAAACAACTATTGCAACTCAACAAGAAACAACAATCGATACTCAAGCATCATAAGGTTCAGATCAAAACCCAACAATGGAGACAATAACATAAGAAGAAACAATCGCTATAGAGACAACAAGCATTGGGGAAGGATTGACGGTAATTATTCAAACATATATAGAGGAATCAGAGGAAGAGACTCCCCCTGAAACACAAGAACCAATGGAGGGTCCTCTTCAACAAGAATTTTCCATTTCCTAGGAACAAGAGACTCCCACTGAAACACAAGAACCAATGGAGGGTCCTCTTGAATAACATATTTCCATTTCCTAGGAACAAGAGATCCCCACTGTCACACAAGAACCAGTGTCGGGTACTCTTGAGGATCGACCAATTGATTCACTAGAGATTAATCAGTCCAAGCCCATTGTTGCAACATAAGAACCAACAACAAGCCCTCTAGCAGAGACAACCACTCCATAACTCGAACAAACAGGCACATATATTGAGGACCCAACGACTAAGGATCAACATGCACCATCAATAACCACCAACGTTACTCGAAATTGGGTAAAATTTCATCAAAATTTTCCTATTTATGCATCATTGGTTAGAGATAATCGAATGCTACACATGAAAAATTTGAAGCTGAAAGCATAAGTGAAATTGTTGAAATACAAGCTTTAATGTAGGAAACCTAAGACAAAAGGTTTCCCTATAGCAAGTTCCCTTGTTGCAGGGGAACCCAATATCGGGTTAGAAGAAAAAGGCCCAACTCAAGAAAAGGCCATTCATACCCTACAAGCCATAAAAATGGACATAAGCACTCAAAATCAGGATGAATAGACACCAACAGAGGATAAATTAATAACAATTGAGCTTGAAAAAAGAAACAAAGAGGAAGAGGAGGTAGAAGGCAATGTCATTGACCTCCATGACACTCCTGATATCTCTAGTTGATTGACTGGAAGTTACATGAGGACATGCAACCGTTTTCGGCTCAGGGGGATGATGGGCCCCTGAATTGACATATTTTTGGAACCCATATAACACTTTTTCCCATACCATTTTGATCATCCTTTCCTTACTAAGACATCTCTTCCATGTAACTACTTTATTTTGGCACCGAGGTACAATTCACATCTTCTATTCCATTTTACAATTTTTTTTTTTTACAAAAACTAAAAACTTTATATATATAAAAGGCACGACCGAGGTTACATAATACAAAAGAGGGTACCAACAACAAAGTTTCCACAAAAAAATTACAAAATTGAGTCTAGCATTGATCCCACTTCACTGAAATCTAATCTTTTCATTTCTATCCTAGAACTATCTTTGTGAAAGATTGTTTTACGCCATTTTAAAAAAAATGAGGAGTGCCTTACTGATCTTCTTTAAACTCAGTCTTCCTCTAGAGGGGGCTCTAGTGCTACATTCAGATCAGGCAGTTTAGGGTCTTCTCTGCTTCCTGTTTCCTCATTTCGGCTTTGTGCCGGTGAGTTTGGTGGTCTGGCTTCTATCTTTGCTTCCATGCTCTCCCCTTGGCGTCTGAGGAATTCGACCTCATCTTGTAACTGTTTTATTAAAGTGAGGTGTTTAGCTAGAATGTCCAGAGTGAAAGTGAGTGTGGTGCTATGAGAATCAAGGCGAAGTGCCAGTTGTTGGGTGGTGGAGAAGTTATCTTCCTCCAGTTCTTCCTCCGGTTGTTCCTAAGCTGGACGTTGAGCCATTTTTGCAATTAGACTAATTGTGATTACCCCACTCCAATTACTGATGTTTCCTTTGAATATGCCTTTGTCGATGTTGTTGACACTCGTGTTTCTGACACTCATGTTGCTAACAATTGTGTTGCTGACACTCATGTTGCCTCGGTCGATGCTGCCTCTGGTGTTGTCTTTGTCTACACTATCTCTGTCGGAGTTGCCTCTGTCTTCACTGCTTCTGATGTTTCCTCTAACAATGGTGCATCTTTCGATGATGCCTTTGACAAAGCTACCCCTGATGCTGCCTTTGACACGGTCTCTTCTGCTGCCTTTCTCTGCGATTCTTCATGTGAAGCCGAAGCTCACAAATTTACCATTTGTTATCCATTTGATGCTGGAGTAATGGAAAATTCCCAATTTGCTTCTGCGCTTTAACTTCCCTTCCCATATGAAATTCCAAACTGCCGAGGTCTGTTGTGGCTGGCTGCAACAATAAATCGGGATTTGGCTTTCCAACTTACCTCCTCTAGCTATATGCTAGATGCATGAATGTCATGGAAAATTAAGATTTGAGTGTCTTTCAAGCGTTGATGCGACATGTACTGCCTGCATTCGATTGTGCTGAATCATGGATGGATTCCAATCAAATTCCTTCACCTCAAGCGAAGTTATGGTGAAGGTGATGTTGCAGGATATAGAGCGAGCATGGAGCGATAGGTACGATGAGTTCCCACAGAGGAGGAACACATTGAGATCCAATATATCCATTTTTCTGTCCTACTGTGTGCACCCACAGGCCGAAGGTTGTGAAGGTACAAATCCTCCCCGAGCATGACACTTAGCTTACAACACACTACATCCAGCTGAAGCATCATGTGGATACTAGCGCCAGGTGGAGCGAAGTTGGGAGGGGGCTGAGGCATTATGGGGGGGCTAAGAAAAGGTGCCTTTCCAACACTTACATATGGCATGGGGCCTTTCCAATTGCTAAGTTATCATGTTCATCCGCTACTGTATTCTTAGCTCATGGGACACGGTAGAAGGAGAAATGGATTGTGGACATGATTGCTCTGGTCCTGTTGTTCCAGAGTTTATATTTAAGGCTTGAAATTATAAAGTGTAGGCATCCAAAAGAGGGTGTATGATATAAAGAAAGGAAAAACAACTCTTAGGGGCAAAGGAGCTATGGCTGGTTTCTGAGTTGTCTTTGTCTAGCTTCCAATTGTTCCTAGATGCTAATATCTTGCTCAATGACTGCCCATGAACGTTCAAGTTCAACCCAGGTGGTAGCAGTTTTTAAGATGGTGTTAAAAAGAATTAAAGCGATACTGGTTTGGTCTGTGAGATCGGGTTCAATATTGGGCTATCTCGCAATAGGTACTGTCATAGAGCAAAAAAAAGTTTTAAAAATTGTTTCTTTTTTAGGTTGTTGTTTCAATTTTAGATTATGTAAGAAAAATTCCCAAATTTTGAATTAATAGTATAATAGAATCAAAGGTCGTTTCCCGTATTTGAGCTAAACTAAAAATCGTGCATGAAATGAAAGAAAAAATAAAGTTGTAAACAATGTGAGGCATCAACCAAGGAAGAATCTCACTTTGTGACAGAAGAAGAAAAAGACAAGAAGAACTTTAATGAAGCATAAGATATAGAAATCTAAGTAATTCATGGGTCTTGTACCTGTTGATAGTCGATACAGAGGAAAAAATGTAAACAAATTAGATGAATAAAATAATCAATCACCACAGTAGATGTTGTACTAAATTGCAGATAAGCATTCATCATATGTATATGAGAGATGATATTAAATATGAAAAAATCAGAAGGACACATAACTCAAACTTGACGGGATTTGGATTCTTCGACTTGCATTTGTATTAATTCTGGGAAATGAAAAATTTCTCTGATACAATCGGCCAAGGAAAAATCCCCCCCTTTGATGTCTCTTTCAAAATGGTATTTATACAAAGAGAATCATCAAACCTAGATGGTTGGTATTCCCCTAATCTCCTAGGTGCTAACGGTTACAGAATAAAAAATTCGAACCATTTTGCTCGGTTACTTTTTGCATTTTCTACTAGTTGAACAAAAATTAGCACATATGTGTTACTTCATCATTTCTTTGAAATGCTTCATTCGCTCAGTCCCAAACACTCGACGCACCTGTCTAGAAACTGCATCAAAATTCTGGAAGGCTCTGACGTGTCCTTTGATTCAAACACATACAACTTCCTCTAAATTTTGGGCAGCCTGTCTTTGATATTTCCCTTGTCAAACTTTGTCGTCTGCAACTGTAGATTTGGCTTTATTAGCCACTTATCCATTTGGGTGGTGTCAAGATGCTTCAATTGTGAAATCTCGAGTTGTTCTTCGTTCCATCTCTCCTTGATATGCAGTTGATGCCTTACAACATTTATCTGTCCTAATAGCCCAGGACAATCACCTTTGCCAATGCCCAGTGTTTTTGTATCTAGCTGATCAAAGAATTCTTCACATTCTTTCTTAACTTCTCTTGCCATTTTCCTTCTTTCGACAATATTGGTTTCCCATGTTTTTAACATGATGTCTCCCCTGATCTGTTCTTCTACAGTCAACTTCGGAATTGCTGGTACTTCCTCTCTAGCCAAAAATGCTACTGCCTTTTGAAAAGCAACACGAGCTATTGTACCCTCTTTTTCTTTTAAAACCATGCTATCTAGCGAGTGGCTTACTTCCATGAAGTAGTTTTGAATGACTTCTATTTTAGAAAGCATGTTTTTTTGTTCTTCTTGTAGTTTCTCATGCACCTCTAGTGCTTGGGCTTGAAATACTTTTATATTCACAACTTGTCCTTCAATAGACTTCAACTCAGTCTGTAGTTGTCTCACTAATTCCTCCTGACGAATAACATGTACTTGACTCATTTGCATCTTCTTGTTTTCTTCATCTAAACTAGATTTCAACAATTGCATTTCCTGTTTTTCAGCAGTCCTGGCGTTTTCAACTCTTTGATTTACCTCCTCTCGAATATTATTTTCTGTGTGCCTTATTTAGTCCTGCAACTGAGCTATCATTTGATTTTTCTTCTTCAGCCTTGTTTTCAGAGAGTCAACTGAGAATAAATTGGTAGTTTCCAAAGCTCCCATAGAGCCTGCTACTTCTGTGGCGAAGTCTTCCTCTTCTAGGTTTTTCCCATCTACGAGCACTCTGTGTTTCTTCACCATTGTGCCTTCTCTTAGATGCAGTTCCTATTTTAATAATGCCTTCGTCTTCTTACTGAAAAAGTGCTCATAGGGGGGTCTCTCTTCTGTAGAGATAGGATTAAGGTCACTTGCATATATGACTTGCAGATGGGGTATCCCAAAAGTTGAGTATATAGGAGTTAATGATGCAATAGGGCTGCCCAATTCTAAAGATTGAGTTTCTCCTGCTATTTTGGGGATATCAACAAGAATAGTTGATGATGAAGGTGGAATCGTTTGAATCGACTTTGAAGGAGTCTCAGATTTAGAACTTGTTTCAGACTCTGGATTCTTTGATTGTGAAGCTTCTTCTTTTTGTGAGGACACTTCAGTCTTCTTTGGATTTTATTCTGCAGTCTCTTTATCATGAGCCTCTGATCCGAAACCTGGGGGAATAGTTCCTTGAACTGGAGGAGGAGTTTTTTATTCTCCCTGTAGTATCTTCGGAAAACCACTTCGCCTATGCTTCTGGAAATATAGAAAGATGGTCTGTAGTGAGGGTGATAATGCCTGAACTCTGTCTAATATTTCCTCATAGGTTGTGGCTCCCTTGAACGTGTCATCGTAGGGAGAAGCTTCATGTTCATACATCTTCATATTGCAATGAATAAGATGATTTCCTACAATTTGATAAGGGTCATGTTTTCTGAGTTCAAGATCTACCAATTTGATGTCTTCCAGTGCTGCAACTTCAACCTTGGAATGACCAAAGTTAAGTAGTGAACACTTCCCAATCTGTATAGGAAAAAGTGGCCAGAACTTCTTCTAGGATGCTTTCAATTCTGTGTCGATGCCACCTGTTATTATTTGGTAGGACACCTCCCTACACACCAGTCTATCGAAAAGGAATTTTAGAAGTGCGTGAGGAGGAATCGAGCACCCGAAAAACCTGACATAGGAGAAACCATCTACAATAAACCAATCTACATTTGCCTTGAGGTTTCCCACGATTGACTCTGAAATACGAGGGGGTGCATAACAGTACAAAATTTGGTGCAAAGGTATCACCACGTAGTGACGGATTTCGTAGATTCTGCAGGGAAATGGGTAGGGTTTTTCTTCCTGAAAAGTCTACATAGAATCAAATCTATATAAACCATGTATTCATTTAAAAGAGCCATGGAATAACTGCCATGGGTATCTTCTCTAAATCTCGCTGGAATTCCTCACCATTCTTTGATTATACCTGGATATGTTTGATCGAATTATGTACACTCTTTTCTTTGAAATTCCACGACGAATTCGACATTATAAATATATTTAGAAGTAGGGGACAATTTATACATTACTTGGATGTGCTTGGGTATGAACGAGCTGACAACGAACCCTTGGCTGTTTAGATTTCACCTTGTCTGAATGTCGGTTTTCTCTAAAGCCCAACTTATCATGTCATTGTATGGCATGAGTCTCGGTCGTGTGGATACCTTGTGAAGATCAGACTCTGATATGTCTCTGAGTTTATTTTCAATCCTTTCATTTCTGAAATCATCGGGGCAATTCCTAATCTCATAGTCTAAAGTTTCAAAAATCTGCCTCCAGGATTTGACTGAATCCACAACATGTGGCATAGTGTCGAATATAACATCTCCATCCGGATTCGAGCTTTCACCTACCTCCTCACTCTTCTTAGGCGCTTTTCTGGGTGCCATGTCGCTTGTGATAAAATGGAAACCTGTTGCAGAGAAGAAATGCATGATTTCTTCTGAGTGTAACTCACTCTTAGTCCGAAAGTAAGAATGAAATTCAAAATAACAAAACTTTATTAACCTTTAACCTGTCTTAAATTTAGCGTACCAATACAGGCGATAAAAAATAAATGATTTAATGGGGATGGTACGCCTGGAGATACACACTTAATGTTAAAAATATATCATTAATCCATTATAGATATTGTCGCATATCGATGATTCAAAAATGGGATTTCGAAAGGAATGCCATCGAAAACCCCCGAATAGAGAAACGCGAAAAGTTACTTAATACCCTTAATGATTTTTTTTAAAATTAAGTTAATTACGTTTAAGTGCTTAATTATTTCGGGACTTCGTGTTTCGGAGTTTCGGGTATCGTGTCCCCAAGAGGCATGACACAAGTAAATTCTGAATCACGAAATCCCGATGGAATTTATGTAGGCGCTAACACTTGTTTCAACCCCTTAATTAATCGTGATCAGGGGTTAGTCTTTACTTTTCATGGATTGGAGTATCGAGACTCCGACGACTTTTTAATGCAAGAAATCATGAAATCATGAAATCATTATGGGATTTATTATCATTAAAACTTTTTACCTCTTAATAAACATCGTATTAGCTTTTAAGAACTTCAAGACTTCGGGAATCGGGGTTTAAGGAGGCTCGAGGTCGACTCTTTGATTTCACAAATTGCAACTGATTAACACTCTGTTAAGTGTGTTTTAAACCTTAGTTAATCATGATTAAAAGGTACTTTGTGAAAAGCGCATCCGGACATTTGAAATGCTGCTTAAGTTGAGATGGCCGAAAAAGAACACATGAAAGACTCAAAAGGTCGTTAATGTTTTTAATTGTTTACTTTAAAATCAGTTCATTTCCTTTTAAACAATCATTTTTTGAGACTTTGGTACCGGGACTTTGGGGTTGTTATTTAAAAAACATACTTTGTGAATAGCCGAACCCCGAAACCCGAAAATCCTTAAAGACCTTTTGATCCCTTTTTTAGAACTAAGGGTGGCTCTGTAGCCAAAGAAAAAGGAGATTTGGATTTAGAGAATAAAAATAAACTTTTTTTCAACATAGGCTCCATCTAGGGATCTTGTCTCCTTGTGGGATGAGAAGAACAGTAAACCATGTGCCTTTATTGGGCAAATGGAGTCATTAGTTTGTTTCTGCAAAAACTTGTTCAGGAAGAGGGTGCAGGGGAAAAAGGGGGTTTCATATTTATCTCTGAAAGATTTCAAAACCCAATAACTATTTAATCTCGCTTTTAGGCCATTTGAGTTCCTCTTTCCTAATATTGATTTTTGGTCCGCTTAAGATAACCCAAACAACCTTAGGAATTTTAATAGGTTCTATTGTTCTTGCTTGCCTCAAGGTGAAGTAATTTTAATGTTTTTAATCAGGGAGTCCTGCGTGAATTTGGGATGTAGATCGAACTTCAAAGAAAACTAATTTACCAGAGTACAATATAGTTCATGTATAACAACCTTACAAATATCTTAGACATTGCTTCACTGCCAACGAGCATGTTCAGTACCCCGGTGAAGTTATCTGATTCCCTTTATTGAATTTCCTTTCACCACTTCAAATTGTAACTTTGCATTTAAATGATGAGATGAGGGCAATCATTTCATGAATTTCCTTTCATCATCTCTTTTTTGGACTAGATGGGGGCAATCAATTTTTGAATTTCCTTTCACCATCCATCTTATGATTTCTTTGACATGAATTGGGGGCAATCAATTATTATAAAGTATACCGGGGGTGATATTTGTATATAATTTTGCAACATAGGTATGCCAACTCACTTTGATTACTCTGGATCAATTTCTTTTCGGCCTTCAAAACATCTTAGTCTGTAGGAAAACTTATGGGGAATTTTATTTCCAGGGACCTTCTTTTGAGCAAGACTAAATTTATTTTAGAACCTGTTAAAAGAACTAAGAGAGTCAGGATTAGCCTATACATATATTTGTTCAGTAAGAGTTTGAGGAGTTGTGGGGACTTGCCTTTCTTCTTAAAGATTCATTTGTCAGCTTTCAGAGCTAAAGTGTAACCTCTCCTTCCTCTGTGGAAATCATGGGAATGCGTCTAGGGTCGAGGGGAAGATACCATAGATTGGGATAGGATGACAAAGAAGGCTTTGGATTTCATAAACATAGTTGTGGCAATGCAATCCTGACTCTTGGAACCCTTTTTGAGGTCACTTTAGTTCTCTTATTTTTTTTTATCTTATCCAGGGGAATCCTCTATGATCCATAGAAAAAATTCGCTCTTTTGATGATACCTTGGCGAAATATGTTCATACTCATGAGATAGTTATTGCACCTAGGTGATATTCATTTGAAACCTAAATATTTTGGAAATTCATACCTTTGCCTTACCACTTCGTTCTCATCTTAGTAAATTATTTTTTATCATCTGTTTCGAGCGAATCAATTTCTTGATACAGGACCATTCATTTTCTTCTTTTTGATGTTTGGGTTGTAGACCAGAATCCTGCAATAAGACAACATGAAAAGCATCAGGGTTTTAAGATTGATAGAATTCAATGTGTTGAATATTTTATATCTCTATTTCTAGGAGATCACTAACCTATTTTATTTGCGGTGAAAGTAAAACTTACCGAAAAACTATAAAAACAGAAAACACAAACCAGTATATACAATGGAATTTTGGAAATCGTTTATTGCATATAGTGCTTCATATAACACCCGTTGATAGGGGCATTGAGGATTTTACAGTCCAAATTTTCTAACAGAAATGAGTTCTTCCCTTCAGAAGCTAAGATTTTGAATGGTCCATACCAAATATGATCAAATTTGCCATGTTTTGTTGATTCTTCCCTCCTAGCATCCCATTTCAAAACCAAATCACCAGGGAGGAATTCCTTATCTTTAGCCTTATGATCGAACAATGCTTTCATGTTGTCTTGATATTTTTGCAGCCTTTCGTCTATCTCGACCCTATTCTGTTGAACTTCAATCAATTGATTTATTCTTCTTGTGACATGGTTTGGTTCTTCTTTTTCATCTTGCCAAAGTTTCATCACAGGTAGAGCTAGGTTTATGGATAATACCACATCAGTCCCATATACCATTTTTAATGGAGAAGTTCCAATCGATTTCTTGGTGCCTATTTGATTTTCCCACAAGCCGTATTTCAAATGCACGTGCCAGGATTTTTTATTTTTGTTCAACACCTTCTTAATTATGGTAATTAAGATTTTATTTGATGATTCAGCTAGCTCATTGCCTTGGGGGTATTATGTTGTGGAGTGACCCAATATAATATTGTACTTTTGGAAAAAGCTGACCATTGCCATAGATTTGAATGCATGGGCATTATCTGTAACTATCTTTCGGGGACAACCAAATCTAGATAATACATTTTCTTCTAGGAAGTCTATCACCATTGAATCTGTGGATTTTCTATTCAGGATAACTTCTACCCATTTGGTGAAATAATCTGTAGCGGTCAGGATCCATTTGTGTTGTGCACTTGAATGTGGATTAATTTCGCCTATAAAATCCAACCCCCATTGTTGGAATGAAGCTTCCATTTTAACCGGGATCAGAGGTAGTGCTGGGAGTTTCTTCTTGCCTGCAAATAATTGGCATGAATTACAGGCTCTGACTTTGGCATTTACATCTACAAATAATTTAGGCCAATAATATCCCACTCTTAGGATTTTATAAGTCATTGCTCTCCACGCATGATGTCCTCCACACACTCCCTTATGGAATTCGTTTATGACCCTTTCGGTCTCTGATTCTACTAGACAAACCAATAGAAAATGCAGAGGGTCTTTCCAATACAATTGGATCTCTGACTTTAGATGGAGTCATATCACTTGGGAATTTCAAAGTCATAAGATATGATACTATATCTTTGTACCACACCAAAGTTGTAAACTTTTCTTCTATACTGGTTGTAGCTATTTGGTCATCGAGTTCGTCCATATCCATACATCCTTCATATTCTTGTAGATTATTTATACCAAGCACTCTGAAATTTGATTCGGCTAGTAGCTTAGCCAAACCTTGTCCTTTTACAAGATTTGTCGGTTTCACCTCTAAATCCAATTCTTGAATCTTAGCAAGCCATTGACCCCTCTTCCCGTCGCTATCAGGTTGAACCAATATATCCTTAACATAACTGGTGGGTACATATACAATTATCTTGGAGTGTAACACGTAGGTTCTAAAAACCTTTAGTTCCTTCACCATAGGGTATGCTTTCTTTTTCATTATGTCATATTTCAATTCTGCGTCTCTGAGGCTTTTACTAAAGAATTCTATTGGTTGCTCGAAACCTTCTTCGTTCTTTTGTAGGAGTACTGTTGCGATTGTGTGTTTGGATGCAAACGAGAAGATAAAAAATTCCTTGAGATAATCAGGGATTTCCAATATAGGTGCTTCACCTATAATTTTCTTGATGTGGCCAAACGATTCTTTAGCTTTATTCATCCATTTAACTTCATTGTTCTTCTTGAGCATATCTGTAATCAATTTCACAATTTCAGCAAAGTTCGGGATAAATCTCCTCAAAAAAATTATTTTCCCTAAAAATGACTGGATTTATTTTACATTTCTAGGAATATTTATAGTGTCAATAGCTTCGACCCTTTTAGGATCGATTTTAATTCCATCCCGAGATACAATATGGCCCAAGAGTTTACCTTCTTGCATTGCAAAGTGAGACTTCTTGGGATTTAAAGAAAAACCAAATTTGCAACATTTCTCGAACGTTTTCTTGAGGCGCATCAGATGATCTTCATCAGATTTAGAAAAAACGGTCAGATCATCAAGGTAAATAACCACGAATTTATCTCTTTCACCGACGAAGGCGATATCCATAGCCTGTTGGAAGGTAGCACCTGCATTCATTAAACCGAAAGGCATTTTATCATACATAAATGTACCCCAAGGGGTGGTGAAGGTTGTTTTTTCTTTATCGTCTTCGTTGACAACAATTTGATTGTAACTGAAAAAATCGTCAATCATGGACATCCTATTTGCACCGACTACTTTTTCTAAAACATGGTCCATTTTGGGTAGTGGATAATTGTCTTTAAGAGATAATTTATTTAAATTTCTAAAATCTACACACAGTCTGATATCTCCGCTCTTCTTTCTGATCGGGACCAGGTTGGCTACCCACTCAGAGTACCTGAGTGGTACAATTATTTTGGCATCTAGAAGTTTTTTTTACTTCTTTTTCGACCACGTGCAATAATATGGGATTGATTTTCTTGAGCTTCTGTCTGAAAGGTTTAACACCTGGCTTTGAAGGAATCTTGTGTTCGATCACAGTGGTGTCATAAGTTCTCAGCTCGTCGTAAGACCAGGAAAACACGTCTTTGTACTGCTCGAGTAATTTTGTATATTTTCCTTTCATCTCAGGAGCAAGGTATTTTGATATTTTTACTATTCTGGGTTTTTCTTTAGTGCCTATATCACAATCTTCGACTTCCTCTAGCTAAGGTTGCAATGTAGATTTCAATGGCATATCATTATGGTCAAATAATCTTTCTAGAGGGATTAGACCTTTAGGGATTTGATTATTTTTTAGTACTAACATGCAATGATTTGCGATCTTATCTTGGAACTCTTTAGGATCCTCCCCTTCTTGCATAATCCAAGTATGATCGTTCTGGTTTTCTTGGTCAATGTGCATTTCAACAAAGTCTTCCACCATTTCAAGGAATTTTTTGATATGTTCATCATCTTCGAACACCTACCAGTGTTGTATATTGTTCGGTATGGAGGGTCTGTGCCTCACCTCTATGTGATACTTAAGTTTTAAAGCTGTAGGAGGTGAAAAAGTTGAGGTTGCTTTGGCTAATGAATCAACTTGCATATTTTCTGTACGGGGAATGTAATGGACATTAACTGACTAGAAAAAAATTTCCATTAAATCCTAGGCCCAGTTTCTATAAGATCTCAATCTAGGATGTTTGGCCTGATACTATCGATTCACTTGTTTCACAATTAATTCCGCATCTCCATAGACTTCCAAGTTTTTAATGTTTAATTTTCTGGCGGCCTCTAATCCCAAAACCAGGGCTTCGTACTCGCATACATTATTTGTGTAGTCTATGTCCCACTGTAGTCTGTAAGAGAAAGGAATGACAAAATCATCTCCAGGTGCTACAAAGAGTACACCTGTGCCTTCTCCTTCACATGACGAAGCACCATCGAAATACATTTTCCAGATTCCAGTACTATATACACTTTCTTTTTTCTTTTCTGTTTTATTTCCTTCCGTAAAATATTCAACACATTCATCCATATCGTCATCGATCGATAAAATACAATTTCCAAGGTCCCGATCAACAACATAAACAGGGCAATTTCTAGGATTATGAGGATCACTTACCGTATATGCCAGCCGTGTTTCCCGATGTAGTCGGGTGAACTGCCCTTCGAAGATGGGAGTTGTGGCATATGTCATGTCCATCTGAAGGGATCATCCAAGCTTAGCGCCCCAAGAATTGGATAATAGCATACCATACTTCAGAGGTATATTAGCAATAACCACGTCCATCAGAACACTTGTTACTGGGATCTGTGATAGATTTACCACTAAATCCTTAATCATGCCCATACATTTAACTTTTCTTGAATCAAATGAATACAGGTCTCCGTATGGCCTGGTAATTTTGAGGTTCAATCTGTCCATAATAGCCTTGGGCATCACGTTATGCGAGGCTCCAAAATCCAGCATGCAATTATGTAGCAGACGATCATGAACGTTTAGTGTAATGTAAAAAGTAGCAACGGTATCTCTGGCCCCTTCAAAATGCAGACCAAAAATTATATTAGGCTTATCATCTTCCAAATTTATAACATCTTGACTCCCCATATCTGAAAAATTTATCGTTTTGGTGATTTT
>JASDQU010735619.1:89653-146211 GCA_032191745.1 Picea mariana | reverse complement strand
CCAGTTCAACTAGAGGTATTGGTATTTTGATTTTGTTAATCTCATTTTCGAGGCTGAAACCTCCTATGATTTTTTCAGTTTCTTCGATTGGTACTTCGGTCTCCTTCTTTTCATCTTTACTTGTTTGTATTGCTTTGTTCTCAGTTGTTTTTGTTCCTACCGTCTGTGTTTCGGCTGTCTTAGTTTTGGCACCTTGTGGGTCAACTCCTTTTATCCTAGTGTTCTGAGTTTCAATTCCCTTTGGGGCTGGTTCATATACTTCGCCTCTTGGCAGGATTTTATTTGGTTGGGTAGTTGTCATGTTTTTAGTTTTAGACCTTATATTATACTTGTTTTGGAGCTCAACCATTATAGTATTGGCGATTCCTTGGCTATCATGGTCCTATGTATTATTTGTGTTGATATTCTCATTAGACCGATGTTTTGTTTTTAAAGAAATCTCATAATCTTGTCTAGTTAAATGAGGTTGATAACAATCTTCACCGAGATTATTAATATCTTCTTCTAAATCCTCAAATTCTTGCATGTCATTACCTCCTATAAATTTTTCATTTTTTAGAGTCTAAACCTTTTGATCTTCATTTTTAATTTGTCTTTGTTGTATTTGAGGATTGGGGTTCTTCCTGAATTCTCTCATAACGAACTGATCTTCTTTAGATTGATCTAGTTCCATCTTTGAAATTTTATTTGATAGTTCTTTAATTATCCTTGCCATACCATCCATTTTATCATCCGAGGATCTCCCAGATCCTGAGGGTCTTGCTTGTTCCTTAAAACGTTTGGTCTCTTTGTTTCCCGTTTCCACTTTTGCCTTTAATTTACCAGAAGCCATCATGTTTGACTCAATCTCTACGACATCGTCTTGCATTCTGGTAAGTTCGACTGCTCTCCTCTCTCTTAATAACAATGCGAACTCAGTTTCGAAAGCCCCAACGAACGTTACCTTTGCTGTGGGCTGGGAAGGTTTAACTTCAACCGGTATCTTGTTATATAACTTATTAAATCTTTGGATGAATTCCATAACAATTTCTGAATTTTTCTTCCTTAAAGCCCCAAACTCAGTTAAATAATATAAGTGATCTTTCCTTTCACCCCATTGTCTGAGAAAAGAGTTTTCTAACGCGTCGTAGGACAATATCGAACCTGCATAAAAACTTCGAAACTAGTTTCTCACCTTTCCTTCGAAAGTTTGAACAAACAACCGTGAATAAACATCTTCATTCTCGAGACCGAGAATATCTGCGAATTGATCAAAGAAATTTATATGTTTGGTTGTGGTTAAGTCTCCCTCCCCTGTAAACTTAGGTAGGTTTTTCATGTAGTTTTTAGGTAAATCATGAAGGGGTACTGGGAGGACCAGAGGAGCGTATCTGACAACTAATTTAGAGAAAATCCTAGGGGGGTGGGGGTGGGGGTGGGCCTTGACCACCCCCTCCTCCTCCTCCGCCAGTTATCATAGATATGCTAGGAGAGGAAACCGGTACGTTATAAAGAGGGTTTTCAAATATGTACAATGATCCTTTAGCTTCTTCAGGATGAAGCAACAAATATTCCGAGAACCGCTTATTAGAAGAAGAAAAAACTGAAAAGGGGGGAAATGGGATATGGGGACTCGATTCCTTTGATTTGCAAGAAATGTAGACGGGAGAACCTGCAGGGGTTGAATATGAGTGTATGGTATACTCTTCTAGACTTTGTGAGGTTGGGAAATTTAGTTCGAGAGCTGATGGGATATCAATCGACGTGAGTTTTACTAAGGGGTTTTCACCTTTTCTTACGTAAGAGGTAGTCGGATGATTTTCAGATTTAATTTCAGGGAAAACGAAATTTGCGTTTATGGTCTCGGCTTCAAATGTCTTAGCTGATGTTTCTCTGGAAAGGGTTTGAGTGGAAAATTCTTGCAAAGTTATCATTTCAAGTGGAATCTTAGTCTTAGACTGCATGTACTTACGCTGGTAGGCCGCAATAGTTTGCTTAAGAAAACCCCTTGTTTTTAGTATTTTTTCGGGATCAGAAACTGGTTTGGTCTACTTATCATCTAGGTTTTGTCTGGTGTTCCTTCAACTGGATGCCAACTTACTTAGACGTGGAGTCTCCAAGTGAATAATAACTTAGCCTTTAAAAAGTGTTCACTCTTTGTTCACTATCAAAGAGAGAAACTCACAGATGTCATTTTCCTAGGGAAAATAGTTTCGTTTCTTCGTTCCCCGACAACGACACCAAAAATATGTTCCATAGTTTATACTTAAGGCTTGAATGTATAAAGTCTAGGCATCCAAAAGAGGGTGTATGATATAAATAAAGGAAAAACAACTCTTAGGGGAAAATGAGCTATGGTTGGTTTCTGAGTTGTCTTTGTCTAGCTTCCAATTGTTCCTGGATGCTAATATCTTGCTCAATGACTTCCCATGAATGTTCCAGTTCAACCCGGGTGGTAGCAGTTCTTAAGATGGTGTTAAAAAGAGTTAAAGAGATATTGGTCTGGTCTATGAGACCGGTTTCGATATTGGGTTGTCTCGCAATAGGTACTGTCATAGAGAAAAAAAAAAGTTTTAAAAATTGCTACTTTTTTAGGTTGTTGTTTCAATTTTAGATTATGTAAGAAAAATTCCCAAATTTTGAATTAATAGTATAACATAATCAAAGGTTGTTTCCTGTATTTGAGCTAAATTGGAAACCATGCATGAAATGAAAGAAAACATAAAGCTATAAACAATGTGAGGCATCAACCAAGGAAGAATCTCACTTTGTGACAGAAGAAGAAAAAGACAAGAAGAACTTTAATGAAGCATAAGATATAGAGATCTAAGTAATTCACAAGTCTTGTACCTGTTGATAGCCGATACAGAGGAAAAAATGTAAACAAATTAGATGACTAAAATAATCAATCACCATAGTAGATGTTGTATTATATTGCAGCTAAGCATTCATCACAAATATATGAGAGATGATATTAAATATGAAAAAATCAGAGGGACACATAACTCAAACTTGACAGGATCTGGAGTCTTCGACTTGCATTTGTATTAATTCTGGCAAATGAAAAATTTCTCTGATACAATCGACCAAGGAAAAAGTCCCCCCTTTGATGTCTCTGTCAAAATTGTATTTATACAAAGAGAATCATCAACCCTAGAGGGTTGGTATTCCCCTAATCTCCTAGGTGCTAACAGTTACAGAATACAAAATTCAAACTGTTTTACTCGATTAATTTTTGCATTTTCTACCAGTTGGATAAAAATGAGCACATATGCATTACTTCATCATTTCTGTGAAACGCTTCCTTCGCTCGGTCCCAAACACTCGACGCACCTGTCTAGAAACTGCATCAAAATTCTGGAAGGATCTGACGTGTCCTTTGATTCAAACACATATAACTTCCTCTGAATTATGGGCAACCTGTCTTCGATCTTTCCCTTGTCAAACTTTGTTGACTGCAATTGTAGATTTGGCTTTATTAGCCACTTATCCATTTGGGTGGTGTCAAGCTTCTTCAATTGTGAAATCTCGAGCTGTGCTTCGTTCCATCTCTCCTTGATATGTAGTTGATGCCTTACAACATTTATCTGTCCTAATAGCCCAGGACAAACACCTTTGCCAATGCCTAGTGTTTTTGTATCTAGTTGATCAAACACTTCTTCACATTATTTCCTAACTTATCTTGCCATTTTCCTGCTTTCAACAATATTGGTTTCCCATGTTTTTAACATGATGTCTCCTCTGATATGTTCTTCTACAGTCAGCTTCGGAATTGTTGGTACTTCCTCTCTAGCCGAAAATGCTACTGCCTTTTGAAAAGCAGCATGAGATGTTGTACCCTCTTTTTCTTTTAAAACCATGCTATCCAGTGAGTGGCTTACTTCCAGGAAGTAGTTTTGAACGAATTCTATTTAGAAAGCATGTTTTGTTGTTCTGCTTGTAGTTTCTCATGCACCTCTAGTGCTTGGGCTTGAAATGCTTTTATATTCACAAATTATCCTTCAATAGACTTCAACTCAGCTTGTAGTTGTCTCACTAATTCCTCTTGACGAATAACATGTACTTGACACATTTTCATATGCTTGTTTGCTTCATCTAAACTAGATTTCAACAATTGTATTTCTTGTTTGTCAGCAGTCCTAGTGTTTTCAACTCTTTGATTTACCTCCTCTCAAATATTATTTTATGTGTGCCTTATTTGGTCCTACAATTGAGCTATCATTTGATTTTTCTTCTTCAGCCTTGTTTTCAGAGAGTCAACTAAGAATAAATTGGCAGTTGCCAAAGCTCCCATAGAGCCTGCTACTTCTGTGGCGAAGTCTTCCTCTTCTAGGTTTTGCCCATCTACGAGCACTCTGTGTTTCTTCACCATTGTTCCTTCTCTTAGATGCATTTCCTATTTTAATATTGCCTTCCTCTTCTTACTGAAAAAGTAGTCAGAGGGGGGTATCTCTTCTCTAGATATAGGAGTAAGGTCACTTGCATATATGACTTGCAGATGGGGGATCCCAAAAGTTGATTGTATAGGCGTTAATGATGCAATAGGGATGCCCAATTCTAAAGATTGAGTTTCTCCTATTTTTTTGGGGATATCAATAGGAACAGTTGATGATGAAGGTGGAATCATTTGACTCGACTTTGAAGGAGTCTTGGATTTAGAACTTGTTTCAGACCCTCGATTCTTTTATTGTGAAGCTTTTNCAATAGGGATGCCCAATTCTAAAGATTGAGTTTCTCCTATTTTTTTGGGGATATCAATAGGAACAATTGATGATGAAGGTGGAATCATTTGACTCGACTTTGAAGGAGTCTTGGATTTAGAACTTGTTTCAGACCCTCGATTCTTTTATTGTGAAGCTTTTTCTTTTTGTGAGGACACTTTAGTCTTCTTTGGATTTTCTTCTGTAGTCTCTTTATCATGAGCCTCTATTCTGAAACCTGGGGGAATACTTCCTTGAGCTGGAGGAGGGGTTGTTGATTCTCCCTGTAGTATCTTCGCAAACCACTTCGCCTGTGCTTCTGGAAAGTTAGAAAGCTGGTTTGTAGGTCAGGTGATAATGCCTGAAATCTGTCTAATATTTCCTCATAGGTTCCGACTCCCTTGAACATGTCATCGTAGGGAGAAGCTTCATGTTCATACATCTTCATATTGCAATGAATAAGATGATTTCCTACAATTTGATAAGGGTCATGTTTTCTGAGTTCAATATCTACCAATTTGATGTCTTCCAGTGCTGCAACTTGAACCTTGGAATGACCAAAGTTAAGCAACGAACACTTCCCAATCTGTACAAGAAAAAGTGGCCATAACTTCTTCTTGGATGATTTAAATTATGTGTTAATGCCACTTGTTATTATTTGGTAGGCCACTTGTCTGTCGGGAAGGAATTTCGGAAGTGTGTAAGGAGGAATCAAGCACCCGAAAACCCTAACATAGGAGAAACCCTCTTCAATAAACCAATTTGCAATTGCCTTGAGGTTTCCCACGATTGACTCTGAAATACGTGGGGGTGCATAACCATACAAAATTTGGTGTAAAGGTATCACCACGTAGTGATATATTTCGTAAAAGAAATATTTAACATTCTCCTCCCATAGTTTAGAGTGATAAACCTGAATGGGCTCCGCGCAGGCTGGGTTCCAGATCCAATTCATCAAGGGGAATGGAGTCATGTAAGATATAGCATCCATAATATACACAGACATGTAAAAATATGCAGTTCGGCCTTTCGATTTTGTTGTTTGGTACTTTGCAATATCCTTAGTTAGATTATTTGATAAAATTTTACCCCAGTTGAAACTGTAACCCTCGGTCACTTCGTGTATAAGTGGCACCCATTCTGCAAGAAAATGGGTAGGGTTTTTCTTCCTGAAAAGTCTACATAACATCAAATCTATATAAACTATGTATTCATTTAATGGAGTTGTGGCATAACTGTCATGGGTATCTGCTCTAAATCTCGCTAGAATTCCCCACCATTCTTTGATTATACCTGGATATTTTTTATCGAATTCTATACACTCTTTTCTTTGAAATTCCGCTACGAATTCGACATTATAAATGTCTTTAGAAGTAGGGGGAATTTTATACATTACTTGGATGTGCTCAGGTCTGAACGAGCCGACAACGACCCCTTGGCTATTTAGAATACTCCTTGTCTAAATGTCGGTTTTCCATAAAGCCCAACTTATCATGTCATTGTATGGCATGAGTCTCGTCTGTGTAGCTACCTTGTGAAGCTCAGACTCTGCTATGTCTCTGAGTATTTTGAGTCCTTTAATTTCTAAAATCGTCGGGGCAATTCCTAATCTCATAGTCTAAAGTTTAAAAAATCTACCTGCGAGATTTGACTGAATCCACAACATGTGGCGTAGTGTTGGATACAACATGTCCATCCGGACTCGAGCTTTCACCTGCCTCCTCACTCTTCTTAGGTGATTTTCTGGGTTCCATGTCATTTGTACTAAAATGGAAACCTGTTGCAGAGAAGAAATGCGTGAGTTCTTCTGAGTGTAACTCGCTCTTAGTCCGAAAGTAAGAATGAAATTCAAAATAACATAACTTTATTAACCTTTAACTTGTCTTAAATTTAGCGTACTGATACAGGCGATAAAAAGTAAATGCTTTAACGGTGTTGGTACGCCTGGAGATACACACTTAATGTTAAAAATATCTCATTAATCCGTTATAGATACTACCGAATATCGGGGATTCAAAAATAGGATTTCGAAAGGAATGTCATCGAAAAATCCCGAATAGCGAAACACGAAAAGTTACTTAATGCTTGTTTTAAAAATTAAGTTAATTACGTTTAAGCGCTTAATTCTTTCGGGACTTTTTGTTTCGGAGTTTCGAGTATCGTGTCCCCAAGAGGCACGACACAAGTAAATCCCGAATTGTGAAACCGCGATGGGATTTATTTAGGCGCTAACACTTGCTTTAACCCCTTAATTAATCATGATTAAGGGTTAGTCTTTACTTTTCGTGGATTCAAGTATCGAGACTCTGATGAATTTTTAACGCAAGAAATCCCGAATCACAGAATCATGATGGGATTTATTATCATTAAACCTTTTTACCTATTAATAAACATAGTATTAGCTTTTAAGAACTTCGCGACTTCAGGAATCAGGGTTTAAGGAGGCTCGAGGTTGACTCTTTGATTTCCTGAATTGTGATTGAATAATGCTTTGTTAAGTGTGTTTTAAACCTTAGTTAATCATGATTAAAATGTACCTTGTGAAAAGCGCGTCAAGACATTTGAAATGCTGCTTAAGTTGAGATGGCCGAAAAAGAACATGTGAAAGTCTCAGAAGACCGTTAATGTTTTTAATTATTTACTTTAAAATCAGTTCAATTCCTTTTAAACAATCATTTTTTCGAGACTTCGGTATCGGGACTTTGGGGTTGTTATTTAAAAAACATACTTTGTGAATAGACGAACCCCGACACCTGAAAATCCAGAAAGACCTTTTGATCCCTTTTTTAGAACTAAGGGCGACTCTGTAACTAGAGAAAAAGGAGATTTGGATCTAGATAAGAAAAATAAACTTTGTTTCAACAGGTCCTTTCAATGACTCTTTTCAACTTTGAATTCTTTGGGCCTGTCCCTGTAACGAAGTGCCGAATTATATTTTTTGAGTCTCCTATTATAGTTATCTGGTTGAGTTGTCGATCCTGAGCTAGGAGTTCTCCTTGATACATTGCATAGGCCTATGCCATGTTGTTGGTGGTTATGCCTAGGTTCCATGAATAACATATCATTCTTTTTCCTCTAGGGATGTACAAAACCCCTCCCACACCTGCCTCCCCTTTCCATTTTACAATTATTATTGCAAGTCTTCCGTATAATTTTTTGTTTCTTTGCATTGAAATTTTTATGCAGAAAAGGTCTACAAAGGCTGCAACATCATTGTTGCGATTCCAAGCAACTGCAACACCGTTGTTGCGATTCTGAAAGGTGCAACACCATTGTTGTGATTCCGAAAGGTGCAACACTGGTTCTACAGTTTTGGCTGACATTTCACTTGTTGTAGTTTAGATCGATATTTTTTTTGCTTCTATTTCAAGCCAACATAACTACCAAATACCCACTTGCTGACATCCCAGACATAATCAAGTCAATTGTAGTTCTGTTACCAAACAACAGTTGTTGCACTTTGCCATGTAACGGTTTTCTTGACTCTCCAGTTATAAATAAAGCTCTAAAAACACATCATCCGCATCATGATTATTCAGACAGGTGATCAACAAACAAAAGAGCACCTAAATGAAGATGTTGGTTCATCCGTCGAATCAACAACGCTCGACCTTTCCTAGAGATAGCGATAATGGATGAACAACCTGCTCCACATGGTTGTTCATCCATCTCTTGTATGATTTTAGATTAGGAATGTATTATAAGAGGACTCGAGTTATTAGAGCTCAGGGAGAAGGAAAATTTTTCTTTGTAATTGCACATTTACTCCTGTACTTCCATACTTTTTCATAATATGATTATTGTCTTGCTTTCACTCTTCTGTGTGCTGATGCGATGAGCGTTTGTGTGATTCTGAATTAATCTTCCAGTGCCTCGTCTAAGGGGGTAGGCCCCCATCCTTAGCTAGGTACTATCTATAAAGTTATAACCTATAGTCACATTCTTTATTTTTATAATTTAGTAGTTTGTTGCACTTCTGATTCTCATTCATAATTACTTCTCAGTTTACTGCAATTCCTAGAACTATGAATATAAACGTGCATTGTGCAGATTTGATTTCATATTTGGAATCAAATATTCGAGTAGATTCAATTCTGTGATTTTAAACTGATGTTTGTAAAAACTTAACTTTGTGTGGAATAACTACAATTTGTGTGATATCCAAACTATTAATTGAAGGAATATAGTTTTACAAGTGAGCTACAATTCGTTCATCTTTTTATATTTCTCTTTCTTCTACAACTCATTGAATTCGACTTCTAAAGTGTGCATTGCATGATCTTGATTATAAGACACAACTCATCTTAGATATATTCTAAAATTGCAATTCATTTGAATCTATTTGCTGCAATTCATGTTGGGATCATTTTATGTTGCAACTCGAGTCATTGTAAATCCTTTTTTGTGTGTTGTAGCTCTGTTGTTGCAACCCTGCTTGTAGTTGCACCTTCCTTGATTATATTTTTATAATTTTATGATTGATGAGTGATACATGGTTGTTGTGAACAAGGATTCCATCATACTAAAATCAGTCACAATTAGGACATGTCATAGCTTTATTTTCCCGCTCAGTGTGATTTGAATTCCCGCAAAGTGTTATTTTGATTCTGCAACGTGATTTTAATTTAGCAAGTGAAATTTCAATTTCGTAAGTGTAGTTTCAGTTTCCGCAAGAGTGATTTATTTCCACAAGAATGATCTTCCTTTCTTGCATGTTCAACATTTAATTTCACGCAATTTAGAATTAGCATAATCTGGTGACTTGATCCAAGTGTCCTTGAATGCTTGATTTGTGACATTACCATACTACATCTTTTGCATAAACAACACGAGTCTTTTGCATATACAGTGCATGACATATCAAAATTCAATACGATCCCATATTGATAATTAAATGAACAAATTTCCAATTGTTTATTAAGATAATTAAAAGGTCCATCACTTTGGTTGACCTGTTGTTGTAAAGGTGAATGAGGGGGGCTGCTGGGCTGCCACCTATGGACATGTTGATCATCATCATGGTTGGGATCATGTTATCCATTGCCAAACATGAGACATGATCTCCTCTAATTACCCCTAGTCATGGGGGGGTAACAGAACTTAAAGTCATTAACTGATTTCCCAACTGGTGGACTCAAATAATATTGTTTTTACCAAACTCAGCTTCAAGCTTTTCCCAAGATTTATTGGGGGCATTAATTTCTTGAAGGTGAAACCTTAAA
Organism: Picea mariana; assembly: GCA_032191745.1. Classification (NCBI taxonomy): domain Eukaryota; kingdom Viridiplantae; phylum Streptophyta; class Pinopsida; order Pinales; family Pinaceae; genus Picea; species Picea mariana. The sequence goes on along the minus strand of JASDQU010735619.1, from coordinate 136,310 downwards.
TTAGGAGAGATGGACATTTCGATTATTCCATGTGCTTTGTCATTCGTATTAATCCATTTGGCATGATTTTCATCATCAGTGGGTTCTTGTTCTTTTCCCAAGGTAATCCAGTACAATCCTTTACTTCTTAGTAAATCCTCCATATGGTATTTCCATGAGAAGTAGTTGGTGCTAGTAATAAAAATATAATTGGGAGAAGCCATATTAAATATGCAGAGAATATGGATTTAAACACTTAAACTAATGGCTTGGATGGAAATATCTTGAAAAAATAGTCCATTTAAAAAAAAAAAGACACTGAAAATGGACTTTGGATGTGAAAGTTATGCCCCTTTGAAAAAATACATAAAAAATAACCAAAGAGCCACGTGGAAAATAGAAGTTGGTCCATGTGGTGATATTCGTCCTTCTAATAACCTCAATTTTACAAATAAGTTGCTTATGAAGTGACCCACTTTTATAGAATAAGTGGGGATCACTCTTACAATGAAGTTACTTTATAAATGAAAGTTGCATGCAAAATAAATAACTTAAGATAAAATATTAAATCTACTTATAGTGATTAACTTTTATAATTTAAGTGAAATACGCTTTAAAATGGATGCATGAACTTTTTCAAAAAAAGTAATAAAAAATTGACTTGAACTCAAGACCTCTTACTTAATAAAGCAACTTTTAAGTAAGTGAGCTAATGCAAAACAAATTATATTGTTTAGAAGGAGGATTGGTGGTGTTGTTGTTGTTGGTGTTGTTGAAGATGATCTTGGAGAGCATGTTCATAATTTTTTTTTTCACACAAGAAACAAATTTTTCTTTTCAGCCACAACAAGTGTTAGATCTCGGTTATCTTACCTGAAAAATGCAAGTTTTCCCACCATTACTAATTTATCGAGATCACATAGAGAAAACAAAAAAGAACATACACATACATGGAAACCATTTCCTCTTTGTTTATGATATGTTGAGATCGAAAAGAGTAGCAAACTAGAAATAAAAGCAAAAATTGAAATAAACCGAAATATTATCTCTGCAAAAATTTAAAAAGGGCGTATTCAGGCTTTATACCTCAGGATTTGTTTGAAATGGTCATATCTTGGGAAAATGGAAACCTTTTCAAGTGAAATGAAAGGCGTTCCTAACTAAAATGAGCGCTCTGGATGAAATTTAGTAGTCCTCTTATTCATAAATGTATGGAAATGGTAGAAACTAGAGCTGTATCAATACAACTTCATGATATCGATATACAATAAGAGCGGGTCTTCAAATTCTCTCTGATACCATGTTTGAAAACACCTATATTCTAAAAGAAGATGAACACCTTAAGTAATCACTCACACAATTTGATTAAAGATCAACAAATTGATGTTTTTACGTGGTAAAACCCCTGCGGGGAAACATCCACGACCCCAACCAATGTGGCCACTTGGAGCAATTTATTAATGCAAAAGAAAAGTATTTCAAAGAGATTTACAAGAGATTTTCTCATAATTGATCATCGACAAATGAACCTCCATTCTCTTTAAATATATATCATGGAACAATCAGGTGTTAAGCCACAAATCAATGTAGCTATTAAGATCGATAAGAATATGATCCGTTGAATCACTCTATGTCGAGAACATATCTTGACCATCGTATTACCTAACTACAAATGAATATTAATTCATACTAAAGAAACACACTATGAAGCACACTTTTACATAAAGACACATTAGAACAAGTTGATATTAACTAACTCCTAAGTGTCTAAACATGGTATCAGATCTTAACTAACTTCTAAGTGTCTAAACATGGTATCAGATCTTAACTAACTTCTAAGTGTCTAAACATGGTCTTCAAATGTGCTCTGATACCATGTTTGACAACACCAATATTCCAATAGAGGGCGAACACCTTTAGTAACCACTCACACAACCAGATCAAAGATAAACACACCGATGTTTTTACGTGGTAAAACCCTTGTGGGGAAACATCCATGACCCTAGCCAACGTGGCCACCTAGAGAAATTTATTAATGCAAAATAAAATTATTAAAGAGAGATTTATAAGATATTTTCTCACAATTGATCATCGACAAATGATCCTCCATGCTATTTAAATGTACATAATAGACCAATCGGGTGTTAGGCCATATATCAATGTAGCCATTAAGATCGAGGAGAATATGATCTGTCATGTCACTCTATGTCGAGAACATATCGTGACCATCAGATTACCTTACTACAAATGCATAGTAAAGAAACACACTTTTACCTAACGACACATTAGACCAAGCTGATGTTAACTAACTCCTAAGTGTCTAAATATCATAACAGACTCTAAGAAGGTTTTTCATCTTTTGTTTACATAGCGTTTTGATATTTTGGATGATGAGAACTTAACTAGGGTGTTTCACAACACCCTTCAGAAGCTCCTTAAGCTAAAGAAGAAGAAGATAATTTTATTGCTGCCAATCTTCCTAATAGAAGGACACATTGGGTGAGAAGGAGAAGAAATGGGAAAGATTTTAGGTTGGGTGATTAGATGGATGACTATGATATCAAGGATGTGATGTTGGCTCTATTTGAAAAAACAAGGTATTCCCACATAAGATGAAAAACTTAAGCAACTGCTCACACAATTAGATCAAAGATCATAATATCAATGTTTTTACATGGTTAAAACCCTTTAAGAGGGAAATAGTCCATGACCCTAGCCAACATGGCCACTTGAGGCAATATATTAATGCAAAATAAAAATATTTTTCCAGAGTTTCTTACAATCGATCATCAACGAATGACTCTCCATTCTCTTTAAATAGAGATCATGGACTAATCAGGTGTTAAGCCATGGATCAATATAGTCATTAAGATCGAGGAGAATATAAGCCATTGAATCACTCTATTTCTATAACATATCACGATTATTGATTACATAACTACAAATGCATACTAAAAAAATACACTAAACACACTTTTACCTAAAGACATATTATACTAAGTTGATCTTGACAAACTCCTAAGTGTCTAAATATCCTAACTTCCCCCCTTAAGAAAAACTTGGGATATGATTGAAGGATTTACAAAGGTGACACAATAGGATAAATAAGGAGGCATTAAAGCCTATCCCCCCTTAATTTCAACTTTTTGAACTCCTAATATAGATCAAAGTTTGGAAAATTTTACTTCTGTAAGAGCCTTTGTGAAAACTTTTGCAACTTGATCATCGATCGAGAAAAATAACACTTTAAGAACATGATCGTGCATGCTATTTTCTGATGAAGTGCATTTGTAGCTCAATGTTTTTGTTGCACTGATGTTGAATTGTATCTTTGGCGAGCTTGATGTCACTCTCACTGTTTCACTAGAGGGTTGTCATATGGTGCTTCTAGAATCCAAACTCTGAAAGGATCTATCAAATCCATAAGGCCTCTTTACTTGCATTAAATACTACTCAATACTATTCTTCTATTGAAGAAAGAGAAAGAGCATGTTTTTTCTTACAAGCCCAAGTGACAGGTCTAGAACCAAGGCTAAAAACATAACCTGCAATAGAATTTTGATCATCAAAGTCATCGACCCAATTTAAATCAATGAAATTGACCAACAAATGAGTCCCCCCAAAACTGTAATTTATCTCAAACTAAATTGTACCTCGGACATACTGAAGTATCCTTTTTGTTTCTTTCCAATGGATTTCATGGGGTGTTTGCATATACTGGGAAACAACACCAACAAAAAAGGAAATATCACGATGACTATGAGTCAAATACAAGAGGATACCAACTAATTGATTGTACAAAGTGACATTGATTTCATAATTAGTACGAGTGGCATCAAGTTTGACTCAAGACTGGAAGGGAGAAGGGGCATAGGAAAACAAATATTTAATTCTAGGAATGAATACTCATCTAAAAATTTCTTGCACATGAATGAAATAAAATAAATTAAAGTTTCATGAGTTATAAAAGCGAATACCTCTTATCTAAAAGTTGAAGAAGTTATTCTTTCACCAAGTTCCCACTCTATGTTTTTTCTCTAAGCTCCATCCTTGCCAACATAATTCAACAAATAGGATTTCCGCCCCACTATATCCAAAGGGTACACTTATTCCCTTGGAACCCTTGAATTGTAGAGACTATAATGAAGGAGTATCTAATAGAAAAAATGTAAACAGAAAGAATACCTTCTTCATCAAAATATTATGCTTCTCTTAAAGAGCCAACATGGATCCCCACAACAAGCAAGAACATGCGCCTAATCAGGGCTTGACATATTCTAGACCTCTCTCCACTAACTCTCCATAGAGTTTTAGTAGCATCTCAACCATCCAACCATCAAGTGCCTCTCATGGCCACCCCTCACTTTATTTTATAGTGCTCATGAATAGTGCCACATGTTTCTCATGCATAATTCCCTAATTTATAATTATCTAATATGCATATTACTCACTCACTTCTCACCTACTTTTCCCTCCTTCCCTTTTAAAGTTACACTCACATGTGTTTGTGCACACTTAATAATGCCCTTTTAAATTAATTAAAAGCGTTTGAATAGAAAGTGATTGTTTCCTTTAATTTAGATGTTTCATATGCATGTTTACTTTACTTTTCTTTACTTTCTACCTTTTCACATTAAATCCAAGTTTATTTTGCTCACAAATTTCCTTTGTATTTAAAGGAATGAACTATTATCTATATGAATAATGTTTCTAACTTCTATCTCTACGAATATTAATTCTAAATGATATTCACTTGAGGATTATTTTATTTTGGGATGAGGAATCCCAACTAATACCAATGATGATGCCATCGTCACTCCAACCCTTGTACATACATGTTAATATGGAGGGGAAACTAATATATTGTGGGTGAGGTCATGTTCACTCTATCCAATTTATTGTTGATGATAGACTCACAATATACTAAGGAATACAAAATCCACACTCTTATAGGTGGGTGGCCTTGGGTGAGCCACTTGCCTTGGTGTAGGAGTTGCCCTGCTTTGACAACCTGATAATTCTAGATCCACTAATTGTGAGTGACCTTGACCTGTGTATCCATGATATGATCATTGGATGCACATTCCATGTAGTCAGGGTTGATCTCTGTTGGTGTAAAAATTTGTATCCATGATATGATCATTGGATGCATGTTCCATGCAGTCAGGGTTGATCTCTGTTGGTGTAAATTTTTCTTCTATCTCTAAGGTGTCCAATAATGGTGGAAAATATGGTCGAAGGAGATCCACATTGAACACTGGGTGCAAGCCAAGGAAGGGGGGAATTTTGAGCCCAAAAGAATTTTTTCCCACAACCTTGGTGATGGTGTAAGGTCCATAATGGAGTGGACAAATCTTCTGATTGGGCCCTGTAAGGCGTTCTTTATGCAGTTTCAACCAAACTTTTTTGCCTACATGAAAATTGTGTGGCACCTGATGTTGACCATGGTGCTTCTTGTACTTGGAATTGGACTTCTGTACTATATCATGAACTTGTTGGCGGATGTGTTGGATCTGCTCAATGAACCGAGTGTCTTTGTCAGCTTCATTTGAAGCATGGGACGAGTCTGCCTGGGTGGCCGCAAGTGGTAGTGCAACATCCATGGGACCCAATGGTTGAAATCCCAACCCCGCCTAAAATGGGTTGTGGTCGGTTAAGATATATTTGGTTTTTTTATATTTTTGTTGAACATAGGGAAGAATCTCATCCCATGCTCAGGGATTCTTGGAATTGTACATGCACAGAATATGCACGATCATCTGGTTGAAAACCTTGGTTTGTCCATCCGTCTGGGGGTGGAAGGCAGTGGATTTGATGAGCTTGGTGTCCAACAAATACTAGAGGATCAACCAAAATGTGTTGAGGAACCGATTATCCTGATCTAAGATAATGGTTTGTGGGATCCCAAAATGTACCCACACTTGTTCAAAGAAGAGCTTGGCAGTGGCCTCCATTGTGATGCTCTTCTTGCAAGCGGTCAGGATCGTCATCTTGGAGAAGTGATCAACTAGAACAAAAACACACTCATTTCCCCGCTTGGTGGACGGAAGGCCAAACATGTAGTCCATTGAGATGGATTCCTAGGACCTGTCAGGAGAAGGAAAAGGGGTGTACAGTACTTTTTTCTTAGTGGTCAGTTTGGCAATAGCGCAGGCAGTGCAAGACCTTATATACTTGTTGACATCCTGTCAAAGTTTCATCCACTAGAAATATTATTGAAGCACTGCCATTGTCTTCTCTATGTTGAAGTGTCCTGCCACCCAACTGTAATGGGCTTCCTATATTAACTTCATTCGCTTGTTTGATGGGATGCAGAGATCGCCTAGATGGCACAACATCTCGTCCTGAAGATGGAAATTAGTGATAGTTGTGTTTGCGCCCAACTTCTGGTAGGTGGTAGCGAAGTCAGGATATTTCTCATAGACGTGGGTCCATCTAGAGGTCTTGTGGATGCAAGATTCTAGCACCGTGGTGAGTGTCATGATTGGAGGTCGGCTAAGGTAATCAACAACCTGGTTGGTACTTCTTGTCTTATACTTTATGTTGAGGTGGAACTGTTGCAAGTATGTGGACCACTTCTGATGGCAATCATTCTGCAATTTTCCTTATGTCTGCATGAACTGTAGCGAATTATGATCAGTGCGGATGATTGTATCCTTCCCAAGAATTCAATGCCTCCACTGGCAGTAGGATTTCAAAATGGATTATAATCATTTGGCATAAGTAGGGTACTTACAGATGACATATGATAGTGTATCTCTATGATAGGTCATGGGGTGGTTGTGTTGGGTGAGAACTGTGCCCAAAACATCATCTGTCTTGATCTCAAAGGGTCATTGTAGTTCAGGTAATGAAAGCAATGGGGCTGAGAATAGGCGTTGCTTCAAATCATCGAGCATTTTTTTTTGGGACATGCCCCACACAAAAATTTTCTTACCACCTGTTGAGGGGTCTTAAATCCCTTTAACTCAACTTCAGGAACCAAACCTGCCACGAAGGCCCAATTAGACTCTGCAACGTTTTATGGTGAAATGGTTCTCCAGATATTTCAATCTAGCCAATTAATCGATGGGATTTACGTGGTGATTGACAGGATATTTTCCTATGAAAATTCCTTCTTCTATTTAAATGTTCTCTTTTGTCTTTACCTTTATTAGATAAGTTTGATAAAGTGATATATGTTGGTATTAACCAACTGGTGGAATGGATTCTAAACTATTGAATATGGATGAGCTTGGGATAGCCCTCATGCTCAAACATGCAGACAAAGATATTCACACATGTTACAAGTCTAGTACTAATACATTAACTTGTTGGTATTTCAATTATTGACTGAGATACAATTGTCGTAAAGAAAATACTCATGTAATAAGATGATGGCAATAAAAATAGTTCCCTTATCTCTAATCATTAATCACACATTAACACAACGATTTTCTTTCCATCATTAAGAACATGAACTGCAAAAAATATTGAAACGAATAACTTATCAATAGATTCAGAAACTCTTACTCATTACAGCATCAATTACTAAAATAAATTAGGAAGTAATTCCTCCCCAATCCAATCATATAACTCCTTTGATAAAAAAAGTATTTTGTCTCCTATCCTAAACATGACTTCTCAATTAAGGTAGTTCATGTTGGACATATTTTCATTCATGTGTTGTCATTGATGTCAACAGTCATAATAAGAATAGCACCAAGGTTAATCTCAGGAAGCAAAGTATACTAAGAATCGACAGAAGAACATCACCTTAAGACTCAATAAATTCATGACTATTTTTTATCACGATAGGATCAACAATGTTCCTATGATAAAATCTTAGGAGGGTTAGCAAACTCATGAAGATCAAATCTCAGAAGAGATGGCGCAATGAATTTCAGAAGAAACGTTGGATGACTAGTCAAACAGTATATAATGACTGATGTCAAATAGACATTAAAGCTCGGGAGAGTTAGCGAATTAATATCAAAATCTCAGAAGAGATGGCGCGATAAAACTCATATCAAATCAAGACCGTCGGATATGCAAGCCCAATCAACAGTGGGGATGGATTGCTGGGAGAGAAAGAAGAATTAAACTACTCGCCAGTTACAATCCTGCTATCTATCTAGATCATCAGATCTCATAGCTTCAAAGATCTACGACTGCGGTTGATCCAACAAACAATGAGTTTAAGTCATATTAAGTCATGACCATTGGATGTGCAATCGTCAGATCAACGATAGGGGTGAATTGTGAAGATCAAAAGGATAATTAAATATCACGCATGTTCCAATACCACAATTAACCAGGACCGTCCGATCTTATACCTTCGAATATCAATGATTGTGGTTGACTCACCAACAACGCACAACTTCCAGTTGCAGAGTTTGGGTGACGAGTTAAATCACTCGCAAGTTGTAGCTCTGCAATAATTCTTGATCGTGGATCTTCTTGGAGTGTCTTAACGATGGTTGGATCACATTTTAGTGGAAGGATAGGATAAGCAAAAAGGTTGAGTTCTCAAATATGCGAAATCCCGTCAGCCATCGGATCATTTTCGAGTGGAAGGATAGGATAAGATAAAAGAGTTGCATCTCAGATAGATTGAGTCATCGATCTAAAACCATGATCAATGAACAACATTCAATTAGGGTTAAAAGTTGTGAGGAGGTTACACTTCTGGGAATATCACTTCGGAAGAATTGGGAACTGGAGAAGTCGAATTACCCGAAGTCCCGAAGGCCAAAATGAATAAGGACCATTAGATATGGAAAATACATGATAACCGTCGGATCAGGATGATGGTCAACTTCGACAGTGACCACTTCGGCGAAATGAAGTTGAGAACATGTAAAATCACTCGAAGGTCAAAGTTCTGAAGCCACAAGGTTAAGACACGTAGCACTCATATTGAGAGCCTACGTAATCAATAGTCAGTCGACCACGTCAGAAAGGACATATGGCAGACCACGCCCGTAAGGATACATGGTCGACCATGTCATCAAAGGGCATATGGAAGCAAGGATATGAGTCATCCGATCTGAAAGATCACTTCGGAGCATTCTCGATCATCGATCATATTACAGTGAAAGATTGAGATTTGAAATATCCGAAGTCTGGAGACCCGAAGGAGATCTCTACCGTTGATTTGATGTCGGGTGTATTCTCGACCATCGATATACTACAGTGGAAGGATAGTGTAAGCTGAAATGTTAACCGACAGCAAGAGGTCTCCACCGTATTATGACTTACCACAGCAGGTGATCACTCCAGAGGAAAGAAGGTATTGAGATTTGAAATCTCCAAAGTCTGAAGACCCAAACTAAATGGTGGTCATCCAAATCAACGCTTGATTAAGTCATGTCCGTTAGATTAATTTGTGTAAAGAATCAAATCTGACGATTGATACGTTTCCACGAAATAGACGTAAATCGTTCAATCTGTTCAGGTGATCTGATTCGGAAGTTTTGAAAGGTTTCAAATCCAGAAGTTTCGAAGGGATAATTTTTGTCAGTCGTCCATCTCATCAGAAGATTGGATCATAACCGTTGATGTGATAAGCGCTCAATAACTTATGGCCTAGCGTTTGGTCATCGTCGTTGGTCATATGATATAGGGGATCTAAATGACAACATAATATGTCATTGTAATTGCTAAGCCCATGGTTTTGTAACGCTCGATCACATGTAATGGTTTGAAGGAAGCACCTTCATGGAATTTGGTCTCTGTGAAAATAACAGAGATTCATGATCGAGTCTAAAGGATGAAATTGATCCATATTTGTGATCAATTTCTGATAAGCCTTCATGATAAAAATGTAAAAACAATGATTATTGTTAAGTTAAAAGAATATGTGTGATGCTCCAAATAAAGGGACATTGTGTATAACACTAATGTCATTTTGTAGAATATATAAACAAGAAAGAGAGGTGAGAAGAAATTGTCTCTACAGTCTAGATCAGAAGATCAAAAGCTGAAGAAGATTCCAGAAAGAAAAGCTGAAGATACTTATGTATTAAGGGTGGTTGGGTGGTGCAAGGGCAGGTTGGTGCCTACAGAGGGAGTTGGTGCTTCCTTGTCAGTTGTAGTTGAATAAACAGGGGATCGTATCCCCCTACCAGTTGGTGTTGGTAAACTAGGGTGTGGGTGCATCTTGATCAATTGGTGCTGATAAAAAAGGAAGAACATCTTCCTTCTATGTAACATGTAAAAAAAAAATTGCAGTTAATAGAAAAGAGTTTGCGGTTTTCCCAATTGGGTTCTACGATCAAATACTATGTTAAAATTCTATTTGCATTAATAAATAAAAAAAATTGATATAATTGTTGTGTCACTGATTCACCCCCCCCCCCTCTCAGTNCAGTGACAAGATCCGATCCTTCAATTGGTATCAGAGTGGGTTCCTTCAGCACAGTTTAAGAAACTTGAAGGTAGATCCTGAAGATGGATCAACAAGAAGGAGTGTCCAACAACAAAGCACCATTGTTCAATGGAGGAGGCTATGCTCTGTGGAAAATAAGAATGAAAAACTTCATGTTGGCTCTTGGTTTTGATATCTGGAAATCTTTTGTAGATGGTTACACTGCACCAACTACTCCACCAAAAGACGTTGCAGGAAAGAAAATCAGTGATGACAAATCAAGAGTAGTTAATGGAATTCTAGTAGGGTTGACTAATTCTATATGTGTGAAGGTTATGCATTACAAATCAGCCAAAGAAATATCGGACAAGTTGGAGGTTGTATATGAAGGAGTTGACAAAGTCAAGGAATCCAAACTACATACCTATAGAGCTTAGTTTGAAAATTTGAAAATGAAAGAAGAAGAAAATATTGATGGGTACTTTCATAGGGTAGATGAAGTGGTTAACTCAATTAGAGTGGAAGGAGAAGAGATTAAATATAAACCCATTGTGCAAAAAATACTAAGGTCATTACCTATGAGATATGATGCAAATATTTCTTCAATTGAAGATAGATCTGATCTAGACATACTCACAGTTGATCAACTCCATGGAATTTTTACAGCATATGAAATGAGAACAGGGAATGACAAATCAACAAAATATGAAACAATTTTCAAAGCATCTAAAACAAAGATAAATAAGAAGAAAAAACTTCAATCCTACCATCATGAAGAATATGATGTGGAAGAAGCCAATTTCATTAGAAAACTTCAGAAAGGATCAGGGAAGTACAAAGGCAAGCTTCCTTTCAAATGTTTTAACTATGGAAAAGTTAGTCATTTTGCATCCAAGTGTCCCTATCCCAAGGAGGGCCTTGAAGATGAAGAAAATAAAACCAAACAATACAAGAAGAAGGAAAAACCCAACTACAAGAAAAAAAATTACAAAGGGAAAAATATTTTTTACTCAAAAGAAGAAAACAACAGCTCGTCGGAGTCTAGTGACAACGATGAATATGATGATGATGAAGTCCTTTTCTTAGGTATTAAAGAATCTATTGAGATAGAAAAAATTAAACATTAGAAGGAGTTATAAGATGAAGCATAAGTTAATATGGAGGAAAAACTTCTCAGTGCCTTGAATGAATTAAGAAAATACAAAACCAGATATAGACAACTGAAAAGTTTTGTAGTTGAACAAAAGGAAAAACATGAACAAGAAGAAAAGGAGATGGAAAAACTCATGAGCAACCTGAAAAAACAAATCTTAGAAGCAAATAAGATCAAAGAAAGTCTGGAAAAGTCTCTTAAAAAAAAACAAATAACTTGTCAAAGAATGGAGGCGGAAATAGTTCACCTAAAAAAGGCACTGGATGCAAAAATCATTCAAACAAAATATGAAAACAGCTCTAAAATATTAGATAATATTATTACCACACAAAGGGATTCAGGTAATAAAAATGGAATAGGTTACTCTCAAAAGGAAATCCAAGTTAACTCAAAATCTTATGAAGATGCTCTCGTCAATACATTCAAGAAGAAAAATGAAGAGAAGATAAGTAATGATCAAAACTCCAGAGGATTATTTCCACCCATCAGGAAGGAAGATAAGAAAATACCAAAGAAGTTTTATCAAAACAGGTATCCTCGTATTTTCCTTCGTTATTTCTTTGCATTCTCTAATTTTGGACACAAAGCTATAAATTGTAGAGCACATAGAAATAAAAATCTAAAGATTAAGAACTATATTCTTAAGGATAACCAAGCAGTAAATCGAGTTAAAAAAAGAAACTATAACCCCTTTGCACCTCTACAAGAAGGGGACTTAAAATGATTCAGATGTCATAACCATGGACATAAGGCCATTAATTTCAAATTAATGGAAGTCTCGGAACATCCAAAGTTCATTAGAAAGAAAAATAAACTTTGGAGGGAAAAAACATAAAAAAAGGAATGTCTTATTGCCCTAAAAGCTCAAGATAAAAAGGATCTCTGGTATGTTGATAGTGGGTGCTCAAAACATATGACAGGTAATAAGGACAAGTTTTTGGACTTAAATAACCAAAAGGGTAAAATTACATTTCGTGATAATGCTTCAAGTAACATACTTGGGAAAGGCACTGTGAGCTTGGGAAAAGACAAAGCCAGAAATGTGCTACTTGTCGAAAAATTGAAGCCTAGTTTATTAAGTGTCAGCCAAACTTATGATCAGGGGCACTCCTGCATCTTTGATTCCCAAAAATGTGATATTAGGAGAGAAGACACAGGAAAATTAGTTTATATTTCTCCTAGAACTCCTGAAAATGTATATATACTAGATGAAAAATTGAATGAGGAGTGTCATATAAATTCAGTAGATGAAAGTTGGCTATGGAATAGAAGGTTGGGGCATATTAACTTTGACAATCTAGTGAAAGTCAGCAACCTTGGTGTAGTAAGAAACTTGCCAAAGATCATAAAACCCTCAAATGTTATGTGTAGACACTGTCAACTAGGGAAGCAAACTAGAATAAGGTTCAAGGAAAAAGAATACACAACCTCAAAACCTTTAGAGTTGGTTCACATTGACCTATGTGGACCTACAAGGAACAAGAGTTTGCAAGGAGAGTCTTACTTTATGTTGTTCATTGATGATTTTTCTATAATGGGTTGGATATGTTTTCTCAAAGAAATATCAAAAGCACTTAACAAATTCAAAGCCTTTAAAACCCTTGTTGAAAATGAAAAGTAGACAAAAATCAAATGTCTTAGATCATACAATGGTGGTGAGTCACCTCAAAAGAGTTTGATCTCTTCTATGAAACCCATGGAATAAAAAGACAATTCCCTGCTGCCATAACACCTCAACAAAATGGGATTGTTGAGAGAAAGAACAGAACAGTTCAAGAGGCTGCAAGGACTATGCTCAATGAAGCAAAATTGTTAGATGGATATTGGAGGGAAGTTGTAAGCACAACAATATACATATTGAAAAGAGATCATCTCAGGGTTAATAGTGATAAGACCCCTTATAAACTATGGTTTGGAAGAGCTCCATCAGTAAAATACTTCAAGGTCTTTGGAAGTAAATGCTACATCAAAAGACTAGATGAGAGTCTTGGAAAATTTGATGCCAAATCTGATGAAGGTATTTTTCTTGGATATGCTTCAAACAATAAATCATACATATGCTACAACATTATATCACATAATATTGTTGAGAGTGTAGATGTCAAGGTGGATGACCTAAAAACGATAAGGATAAAAAATCAAGATACCATACCTGAAAGTGAAGATGAAGATGATGATGAGACAATAGGTACATAAGTAGAAGAAGTAGAAGAGACTAAAAAAGAAAGGGAAGAGGATGATATGGATACTAGTGAAAGCGAAGAAGATAGTCAATATGGAGAGATAAGAGAAGAATTCCCAAGAAGAGATACAAAGACACCCTCAAGAATTACTCAAAAGAATCATCCTAAAGAACTGATTATTGGAGATATGAATGATGGAGTGCACACAATAAGACAACTACTGTATCAAACATAAATAGCATTGTTGTCACATGTTGAGCCTAGATCAATTAAAGAGTCATGTAAAGATGAGAATTGGATCAAATCTATGAATAGAGAATTGGATCAAATTGAAAAAAATCAAACTTGGGAACTAGTTCCAAGACCAAAAAATAAAAATGTCATTGGAACTAAATGGGTATATAAAAATAAAATGAATGAATATGGGCAAGTAATCAAGAACAAAGCCAGATTAGTATGTAAAGGGTATGCTCAGGTTGAAAGATTAGACTATGAAGAAACATTTTTACCTGTGGCCAGATTAGAGGCAATTAGGATGTTCTTAGCTTTCTCCAGCTACAAAAAATTCAAAGTGTACCAAATGGATGCCAAATCAGCATTTCTCAATGGAAATTCGGAAGAGGAAGTCTATATTGAGCAACCGGAAGGGTTCCAATTAACTAACAAAGGGGACTATGTCTGTAAATTAAATAAATCACTCTATGGACTAAAACAAGCACCCAGAGCATGGCATGCAACACTAGATTCTTACTTACAAAAACAAAGCTTAAAAAGGGGATCAACAAATATATATCTTTACTATAAAGTTGATGGTAATAACATGATTATTGTGGAAGTATATGTTGATGATATTATATTTGGTAGTGATGATGAAAAAATGAGTAAAGACTTTGCTAATATGATGCAACAAGAATTTGAAATGTCTTTGCTTAGCGAACTCAATTTCTTTCTTGGATTACAAATAATACAATCCAAAAGAGGAGTCTGTATCCATCGTTCTAAGTATGTTAAATATATTCTCAAGAGATTCCAGTTAGAGGATTGCAAACCTGTTAGTACACCTATGACAGTTGGATGAAAACTAAGCAAGGATGATGAGTCCAAAGTTGTAGATCCAAAACACTACAGATCAATGATTGGCAGTTTACTCTATGTCACAGCTTCCAGACCTGATGTCAAGAAAGTTGTTGGGATGGTGGATAGATTCCAAGAGGCACCAAAGGAGAGCCATATTCAAGTTGTAAAAATAATCTTTAGGTATTTGAAAGGAACCATAGATCTTGGTTTTTGGTACCCTAAAAAGGATTCATTCACTTTAAAATCCTATTCAGATGTTAATTTGGCAGAAAGTGTAAATGACAGAAAAAGTACAAGTGGAGGAGCATTCTTTTTGGGGGAATCATTGGTAGCTTGGATAAGCAAGAAACAGTCCTCAATTTCTTTGTCTAGCACTGAAGCTAAGTATATTGCAGCAACAAAATGTTGCACACAAGTGGAACGGATGAAACAAACCCTACATGACATCAAAATAGTATTTGAAGAACCTACTATTATCCACTGTGATAATACAAGTGCTATAAGTCTCTCTAAGAACCCTGTCTAGCACTCATAATCGAAACACATTCCCATAAAGTACCACTATCTAAGAGATCAGGCTGAAAATAAGAACATTAAATTGGAATATGTTCCAACACAATAATAGCTGGCATATATTTTCACAAAACCCTTAAGCAGAGATGTATTTGAATATCTCAAGAAAAAATTGGGAGTACTCTTTCTTCCAACCTAAATCTCTCAAGAAAATAATGCATCAGTTGGCACCTATTCAAGGGGAGATAACAATCAACGTCAGAAGGAGTCATTCAGTTTTGACGGGAAAAGTGTGATTGCAGGAGGAGTTACCTATGGTCAAGACTCTGATCAGAAGTATTTAGACAGACAGATCATAAGAGAAGAAACCCTTTGCCATTGATTTCAAAGGGGGGGAGTAACTTCAGAGGAGAGATGCAGCATCATAGGGGGAGTTTGTGTATGAATTTAGTGTGTTGACCTCAATGACAGAGGGGGAGATTGTTGGACATATTATCATTCATGTGTTTTCATTGATGTCAAAAGTCATAATAAGCAGAGCAACAAGGTTAATCTCGGGAAGTGAAGTATAATAAGAATCAACAGAAGAACATCACCTTAAGACTGAAGAAATTCATGACTATTGTTGATCACGATAGGATAAAAAATGTTCCTATGATAAAATCTCAAGAGGGTTAGAAAACACATGAAGATAAAATCTCATAAGAGATGGCGCAATGAATTTCAGAAGAAACGTTGGACGACCAGTCAAACAGTAGATAATGATTGATGTCAAACAAATATTAAAGCTCAGGAGAGTTAACGAATGAAGATCAAAATTTCAGAAGAGATGTTGCGATAAAACTCAGTTCAAATCAAGACCGTCAGATCTGCAAGCTAGATCAATGGCACGGATGAATTACGGGGAGCGAAAGTAGAATTAAACTACTCACTAGTTACAATCCCTCTATATGTATAGATCGCCAGATCTCATAGATTCAAATATATACGAATGAGTTTGATCCAACAAACAATGAGTTTAAGTCAGATTAAGTTGTGACTGTCGGATGCATAATCGCAAGATCAACAACAGGGGTGAAGTGCAGAGATCAAAAGGAGAATTAAATATCACACTTGTTCCAATCCCGCAATTAGACAGTATCGTCCAATATTATACCTTCGAAGATCAATGATTGTGGTTGACTCACCAACAATGCACAACTTCCAATTGTGAAGTTTTGGTGACGAGTTAAATCACTCGCAATTTGTAGCTCCGCAGTCATTCTTGATTGTGGATCTGCTTGGAGTGTCTTCACGACCGATAGATCACATTTTAGTGGAAGGATAGGATAAGCAGAAAGGTTGAGTTCTCAAATATGATAAATCTCGTCAGTCGTCGAATCATTTTCTAGCGGAAGGATAAGATAAGATAGAAGAGTTGCATCGTAGATAGATCGAGCCGTCGATATAAAACCATCATCAACGAACAACAGTCAGTTAGGGTTAAAAGTTGTGAGGAGGTTACACGTCGGGGAATCTCACTTCAGAAGAATTGGGAACTGGAGAAGTTGAATTACCCGAAGTCCCAAAGGCCAAAATGAATAAGGACCGTTAGATCTGGACAATACATGATAACCGTAGGATCAGGATGATGGGAAACTTCAGCACTGACCACTTCAGTGAAATGAAGTTGAGAACATGTAAAATCACCCAAAGGCCGAAGTTCCGAAGCCACGAGGTTAAGACATGTAACACTCATATTGAGAGCCTACGTCATCAATAGTCAGACAACCACGTCAGCAAGGATATATGGCAGACCACGTCAGTAAGGATACATGGTCAACCATGTCAGAAGACCACATCAACAAAGGTCATATGGGAGACCACGTCAGCAAGGATACGAGTCGTTTGATATGAAAGATCACTTCGGAGCATTCTCGACCATCGATCATATTACAGTGAAAGATTGAGATTTGAAATCTTCAAAGTACGGAGACCCAAAGGATATCTCGACTATCGATCTGATGTCGGGTGTATTCTCAATCGTCGATATAATACAGTGGAAGGATAGTGTAAGCTGAAATGTTAACCAACAACAAGCAGTATCCACCGTATTATGACTTACCACAACAGGTGATCACTCCAGAGGAAAGAAGGTGTTGATATTTGAAATCTCTGAAGTCGGAAGACCTGGAGTAAATGGTGGCCATCCAAATCAATGCTTGATTAAGTCATGGCCATTATATTAAGCCTTGTAAAGAATCAAATCTGACGATTTATACGTTTCCGCGAAATAGACGTAAACCATCTGATTTGTTTGGGAGATCTGACTTGAAAGTTTTGAAAGGTTTCAAATCCAGAAGTTCCGAAGGGCCAAGTTTCGCCAGCCGTCCATCTCATTAGAATATTGGATTGTAATTGTTGATGTGATAAGAGCTCAAGAAATTATGGCATAGCGTTTGGTCACCGTCGTTGGTCATATGATATAGGGGATATAAATGACAACATAATACGTCGTTGTAATTTCTAAGCACCTCTGTAGAATTTGGTCTCTGTGAAAATAACAGAGATTCAAGATCGAGTCTAAAGGATGAAATTGATCCATATCTGTGATCAATTTTTGAAAATCCTTCACGATAAAAATGTTAAACAGTGATTATGGTTAAGTTAAAAGAAGAGGTGTGATGCTCCAAATAAAGGGACATTGTGTATAACACTCATGTCATTTTGTAGAATATATAAAAAATAAATAGAGGTGAGAAGAAAGTGTCTGTGCAGTCCAGATCAGAAGATCAAAAGTTGAAGTAGATTCTAGAAAGAAAAGCTGAAGATAATTATGTATTA
Source organism: Picea mariana (assembly GCA_032191745.1). Taxonomy (NCBI): domain Eukaryota; kingdom Viridiplantae; phylum Streptophyta; class Pinopsida; order Pinales; family Pinaceae; genus Picea; species Picea mariana. Next base: position 118,234 of record JASDQU010735619.1, on the reverse strand, counting down.
AGGGTGGCTGGGTGGTGCAAGGGTAAGTTGGTGCCTGCAGAGGGAGTTGGTGCTTACTTGTCAGTTGTAGCTGGCTAAACAGGGGGTCTAGACTCCTACCAGTTGGTGTTGGTAAACTAGGGTGTAGGTGCATCCTGATCAGTTGGTGTTGATAAAAAAGGAAGAACATCTTCCTTCTATGTAACATCTAAAACAAATTTTGCAGTTAATAGAAAAGAGTTTGTGTTTTTCCCAATTGGGTTTCACGATAAAATACTATGTTAAAATTCTATTTGCATTAATAAATGAAAAATTGATATAATTGTTGTGTCATTAATTCACCCCCCCCTCTCAATGACAAGATCTGATCCTTCAGTTCATAATTAGTTCTTTACAATTCCAAAATGAGGGTCTTTCCAAAACCATCGACCTTTGCTAAAAGGTCAATCCTCTTATTTATAATGAATCATTAACTAAAAATAGATATTACAAGTGTAAGTTAAGTAAAAAAAAATATTGCCACGTGGCACTTAAATCTCTCTGTTCTCTGAGAATCATCTAATGGTTTTATTGAAGTGGATGAATCTTCTCATATTTTGACCATTTGACGAAGAGTTCCTTGCATGTGTTGGCATACGGGAACCTATGCTGGTCCATCGAGGCTGAAATAATTTATTTCACTTCTATTGATCGTTCTCAGTATTTGATTATTTTAACACCCAACCGCTTCAGAACTACTCGAGCCTTAATCGGATTCTCCATGAATTGTTGTACTTGAGTTGGTGTCATGCTCACCACCTTTGCGATCTTTGTTGTCCATGTCAAGTCTTATTCTGCATGTCACTTGACTATGTCACGTAGGTCAACAAATTATTCGGGTGAGCCAAATTATGGGAAGCCGATGCCTTTCATCTCCCGATTAATATTTTCCCATCTCTTTTCGCACTCGATCCACTTCTCCTTAATCTCTCGCTGAGGTTCCTAGGCCATTTTTACCCAGTATTCGAATTATTTCCTGATCCAATCTATGTTTCTATCCCTTAGCACCCGAATACCGTGCTCTTCAGCATCTCGACCCTTTTGTATTGCGTTGATGTAATCGATCCTTTCTACTGCTTGATGATATTTTTCATACCACCTCTCCACGTCCTTCCAGGTCACTAGCGCCATAAGGGTATCCTCTTGGAAATCGGCTATGGCTATGGTGAAAAGGTTTCGTTCACTTGTGAATTTTGTATAAGCTTCCTGGAACTCACTCCTCAGGAACATCATGGCCTGCGTTGAGTCTTGATAGTATTTCTCCAAATGGCACAGATACTCCAACTCCTTTAGTGTGGAGGCCAGCTCCTTTTCATCCCTCCTTGATCTATCCAACATGGCATCTGTAATATCCATCCCTTCATCGATAAGCTCAGATGTCTTGGCGTGTTCAGTGCTGAGCATATTATCCTCCATAGTGATGAAAATCGCGCTATCTAGAGTGAGCCTTATCTTCTTAGTGGTCCTCTTCATGATGGATTTTCTCTTTCTATCATAGGAAATCGCTTGTATGTCGGAAACCTCATCAACAGATTCGGGGATTTTTTGTTCTCCCCAGGTTAGAGTATCTCCCAGGATCCAGGCTGTATGTATATGTTCTAGGATTGGGTCCTGAACTTATTCTATAAGTTATTATGGCTCGACCTTTGTTTGTTGTGGATCGGCTAGTGAGGTACCGGCCGAAATTGAAGAGACGAGAATTGGTCCGGTACTTACTTGGTAATCGGTTGTTGATGTGTCGATTTCTTACTATGGAACTTCCTCTTTCTGACCACCTGATCCCAGATCATCCCTTGAGTTTTCCATTGGGGTTCCCTGCAATTCGAGTAGCTCAGTTTCTAAGACACTTTCGACCTCATGGTCGCTCTGTGGAAGGTTTTGAATTGGAGCATCGGGACCTAGGGTATATTCTTTCTCAGGTTCCTTTTCATCTATAATTGGTACTGGAGCCACCAAGGAAACCTCTGAATTATCCTCATCATCATAGATGGTTATTAAGTCAAAAAAAGGGTTTGGTACACTTGTCCTACCTAGTATCCTTGATATCTCAAGTTGGGTTGAAATTCCCCCTGGTGATCTGATCTATGGTGATGGAACTTCAGGGATTCCTGGCCACTTGGCTCTCCTCTTCTTGTGATTGGTTCATCAATGGGGATCCTTGACATATCTATGAGATCCAATTCATTCTTTAACTGATCAATGATTCTATGTGCCCCTTCTAGCAAGAGCAACCCTCTTCTTTGTACCTTTGTAGTCTCTATTGCTCTGATTTCTTCCCTAACTCTGAGGGCCTCTTGAGCCGGCTGCTCTATTGTCTCCACATTTCCATCCATATTCATAGCCTTGAACCTAGTCATATTTGGATTGGCCATCCTCTATATTACCTTCTCCCAGTCCTGAGCGCATTCTGTGAAATTTTCATTCTCAAATTTGGCATGCACGTATGACCAATAGGATGATACCTATGAAGCGTGTTGGGGGACCAGGAATTTCGGGTCGTGCTTTCAAAATCAGCCTATTGGGAACCTGAATTCAAGATAACTCAACCCTTCTTGTTTGGATTGAGTAGTTTCCTTTACCAAATAAAACCCTACATGGAAGTTGTAGGGTATGAAAGCTCACTTCTTGTCCTTGACTAGTGTGGTGTTACAACCCTATAGGATAGTCTGATAGTAGATTTCTCCCACAATGAGTCGATCTGAGACATGAGAAGGGATTAGATGCGGTGCTCCATTGGACCCAAACACCCTGATATAGGTTGTGTGTTCATCTAAATACCAATGGCCTACCTTCGCTACCATTTTCTTGGATGTTGCAGATAGTCTCGAGCATTCCTTTTTAAAAACAATAAAATAAATTTGGACGATGAATTCATCGCAAATAAGGGTGTAGGATTTTTTGTACCTTTTCTCCCATAGTATGTTGAATTAAACATGAACAGGGATCTCTGCAACATCCTAGCTTAAATTCATGTCTATGAAGACAATTCTTGCACAGATAACATCGAGCAGGTACGAGGCCGTGTGGAAAGCGGGTGCTTCCCCCTCTTTCGGCGTCTGAACCTGTTGTACACAGATGCTCAATTGCTTGGAAATTATTTCTCCCCAGTTGAAGCTACTCCTAGAGATCGCCACAGTGTATGTTAGGGGCATCCATGCTTCCAAAAACTTGGATTAGTCCTTTTCTCCATATCGTCGATAGATGAAAGCCATCAAGTAGATGTATGGCTCCTTCAAGTTAATTGTCCCATACCATCCATTGCACCGGTTTGTAAAATTCTTGTCCTCCTTCCACCATGAGGCCATCAATCAGTTGGTGTCGTGGAATTCTTAGAACTTCACCACGAAGTCTATGTTCAGCTGCTCCTTTGGATCTATGAGTTTGTAGTACTTATGGACTTCTGTTGGGAGGAAAAATATAACACACCCACCATTCTTATCGTTGATCAGGAATTTATGCACATCTATATGGTCGATTAGCCACTTTAAAACCTCCATGCATGGGAAAATTGGAGTTTTGTAGGCTACCATGTGTAAGTATGACCATTGGACATTTCAGAACACCTGGTTGTCAAGCACCCTTACATTCGGGTCGTTGTGTGGGATACACTTCGAGTATTCCTCTCGGTTGATTCTATTGAATAAGTCTCCCCATTGTGGGAGAATTACTTTATATCTAATGTTTCCTTCTGTATTGCTGAAGACCAGAGGTTGAATAAAAGCTTTCTTCGTTGAGGTTTTAATGATCGCCTATGCCCTAGGAGTGTACTCCAACTGCCTTGCAATACCAAGAGAAGAACCTTCACCTGTTTTTTCTTCCTTTATCTTAGGTTCTCTCAGCGAGGGCCTGGTCATTGGATTTCTTTGAGGCATTTTCCCTGTAGCTAGAACATAGTTAGAGACAGTGAAAGAAATAAGATGCATATATCACAAATCATGATCGCCAAATTGATAAACTTTAACACATACCTTTGTTGCTTGTTTAACCTGGTTTTAATAATCTAAGAATCAAAACAGTCTCGAGACGCTTGTTTTGCTTCTTCAAATGCTTTGAAATTCAAGCTTGTGCGCAGAATGAAAGTGTTTGAATTCGTTCTAGTGATTTAAATAGGGATGATCTTACCTTGTTTCATCATCCATTCAATTTGGAATATGAGTGTGATTCTACAAAATCTTCTCCTAGATCCTCATTGCTTTTAAAATTAAATTCGATCGTAAGTCGATGGCGTGGGCGCAGGATATAACGTGGCCTATCAGTAATTTCAAATTCCTATCGTTCAATCATCACATGGAGTAGAAATGCAGGCAGGGTGAAACATTAACTGGCCTATTAAATGACAAAGTTTGATCGCATCTCGTGCTAACAACATCCCATCGTTTCACTAATCTAGCTGGTGGGTCGGGGTCAAGGTTTCTCTTTAAACACTTGTCATTGAAAACTCCTTGTAGTAGCTCCGACGTTGAACGATATTTCCATACAGGTATGACATGGAAAGGATGATTTGGAGGTGTGACTAGGACATAGGGAACCTTAAGATGACTCGGGACGAAACTAGGTCGTACGACAGCCCTATGCGAAAAAGACACATGGCACTCGAGACTGGCATATTCATTTACTCGTGTTATTCGAAATTGGGAATTTTCTTAAGATAAATGTTATAAAACCCGATCCTATCTTTCCAACACTGAAAATTCTCAAGGATCGGTGATTGACGATAAGCTTACCCAAGTGCTCTCGGATTGACCTTCTTGAAAATTTCCCGATGCCGAAAGTGTATCGGGGGTCGTCAATCGGTGATATGTTTAACGCAGAAAAAACCAATGTTTTAACCCTTTTATATTTCCCTGGCCCTAAGAAAGTGCATCAATCATCATTTATCAGGGATTTTAATGGCTTTTGTCCATGTATATCCCTCTCGTACCTTACCGACGTCGATGGGGATCAGTTATCTCCTGAATCATCATGGCAAATAACTCACTCAAACCAACTCCGCCTTCTGTTGATGTCAATGGTACATAGGCAATCGGTGATTAGTGTAACTGTGTGGCAACTTTATCTGCTTGAATTTTTCAGACATCGAACACAAGCGTGTTAGTCGCAATGTTAGCTATAGATTCTTAGTTAGAATGCCAAGTTCTTTTAGACACAAGGTTGCATTTAACAAAATCAAACAAATCTGACTTGATTGATAAAAGTCATGAAAACAAAATAAACCATCCCCCCCATAGTGAACTCAAATCAGACAGTAAAATAAAACAAGTGGTACCCAAAAAGTGATAAATTTTCATAAGGCTTTTAGGGTGTGTTGAGCGCTCAACAAATGGCGATTTACTAGGAGAAAGCATAATCTATCTTCCTTCCCTAGGCTTAGTTGATGCAGAAGCTAGTTAAGAACCTAATCGGTTTTTCTTTTATCAGATTATCTCTTATCCTTGCGTTTACAATTCCCCTGGTTCGTGAATCTGGGCCCGCCTATGGAGTTTCAACCTTTATTCTGCCTTCGTTCCTCTTGACCATGACCCACGCCCCCTTTTGACAAGAACCAAGAAAATCATTCACTGGCACCAGGCCTTTTAGTTATCATCATTCACTTGATGCAATGTTACTTAGCTACCAGTGAGCATCCATAGCCCCGACGAAGTCACCCAAACATCACAAACCTTGATCTGTTGTCAGCGAGCATCCATAGCCCCGACGGATTTATATGCATACCCTCTCCTACTTTCCACTCATTTGATATAATTGATTTATTTTTTGGTGAAGATGACCTGAGTGAGTGGGAGAGGAGGATGTATGGTATCTGCAAGATGAGATGGTTAAGGTGAAATTATTCCTAGCTCTATCTAGAGGTACATGTCGTCCTTTCCAACTTTCCATATTTACCTTTAGGTTTTACCATACCACCAGGTGGACACTTCATCACTTTCCAAGTTATTTTAATTGCAAAGGTCAAATACAAAACTCTTTTAAGAAAAATGCAATTTGCCCAGTGTTTCTTGTGTTGTGCATAAGCGTGAGTCGGGAACATAGTTTGCTACACCATATTGATTAAGTTCAACCAGTGCCTTGCGGAACAAAACTTTATTGCACAAAAATACCACACAAAAGAAAAACAAAAACAAAGGACTTTGCAATCAGTCTACGTAGAACCTACACATAGAATAACATGAAAACACACACACTTTTTTTTTAATTTTTTTAACAGAAATATTGTTTTAGGGATTAGCCATTCATCGGGAGGGCGTCGAGTTCCCCCCTCATATTTTGAAACAGATAAGTGCCTGCCCCAATTTTCTCGGCTACCTGAAGGTCTGAGCCATAGATTCTGAAACTTCGAATGTTTTCCCTTTAGTTCATTTTCTCTATCCCATTTCAAGACTAAGTCTCCTACTTCAAAATTCTTCTCTCTAGCCTTATGCTTATCAAACCATCTTTTAACTATCTATTGATGAGCGACGAACTTTGATTTTTCTTTCTCCCTTTCTTCTTCCAGCATGAGGAGGGTATCAATTCTCTGTTGAATAACCGATGAGGGTTGTTCTCTAGATCACTAAGCAAGTTGAAGAGATGGAGGATATAGCTCGTTTGGGAGAATGGCTTCGTGTTCGTATACCAGAAAGCATGGTGAGTTCTCTATATCTTCCTTGGGTGTTACTCTATCATCCCATAAGGAATTATGAAGCGAACTATGCCAATTCCTCTGATTGTCTGCAACTGTTTTCTTCAAGATCATCACTAGGTTCTTATTGGTTGATTCTACCACTCCATTCCCATGTGGATAGTAGTTTGCAGAGTATCTGATTATGATTCCTTTGTCTAGAGAAAAATATTTTAATAGGGTGAAAGAAAAGTAAGCGACATTTTCAAAACTAAGAACAGAAGGCATACCAAACCTTGTGATCAACTATTGTTCTATGAATTGGATTACCACCTTTTCATTCACTTGAGTCAGAGGGATGGTCTCTGCCCATTTCGTGAAATAGTCTATAGCATTCAGTATGTATTTATGTTGTTTTGAAGAACTCGGGGTAATCTCCCCTATGACATCTAACCCCCATTGCTCGAATGGTCTGGATATGGCCATTGGTTGGAGTGGGACAGCTTCTCTCTTTCCCCTCCCCGCACTTATTTGACAAGTTTTACAGTTTCTATCATATGTATGAGTGTCTCTAAACAGTGTAGGCCAGTAATAGTCGGCTCTCAGTATCTTGAGAGCAGTGGTATACCCTGCAAAGTGTCCACCTGAAAGACCGTCATGGATCTCCTTCAGAACCTTGTTTGTGTCTTCAAGTTGGAGACATCTCAAAACTACCCCATCATAATTTACGTGGAAAAGCACCGAATTTATGAGGCGATATTGTGTTGATTTCAGTCTGAGAGCTCTCCTTTCCTTAGGTTTTAGGTTTTTTGGGCAAGTCTCATGATGCAGGAGATAAATTAGTTTTCCATACCAAGAATCTTTCCCTGGTGGAACATATAAAGCTTCACTACACCATAACGCCAATTCATTCTCCCACCTGGAGTCTTCATTTCCTTGGTCTTGGGCTTTAGCGTCCAGTTTACACAGTCCTTGTCCATTAACCAATTTGGAAGGTTTTATATATAGATCAAATTATTGGACAACTTCCATCCAATTTCCTCTTCTTTCCCCCATCTCTTGTTGAGTGAATAGGGATCGGACTGTGGGATGTGGCACAATGAATTTGATGTGATTTTTTAGGATGTAAGATCTGAAATGTTTCACTACTTTGTACACCGCATAAGCATGTTTTTCTATAGCAGGGTAATTCAGTTCGGCCCCTTGGATATTAGTGCTCATAAACAAGATCGATGCCTCATTGTTGTCATCATCCTTTTGAGTCAATACTTTCGCTAAAGATTGGTCGGAGGAAAAAATTATAGAGAAAAAAATAGTTGCTAAAGTTGGGACTTCGCAACACCAGAGCTTGAGATATTGCAATCTTGATATTGTTGAAAGAATTTTTTTGCTCGTCATCCCACTTAAAATCAACATCCTTATGAATCATTTTTTGTAACGGTTTGATAGTTTTAGCAAAATCGGGGGTGAACTTCCTCATAAAATTGATTTTCCCAAATAAGGATTGCATATCATTTTTGTTGTGGGGTAAGGGAAGCTGAGCTATTTCCTTAATTTGTTTTGGGTCTATGCGAATTCATGCTCGAGATATAATATGACCTAGTAATTTCCCTTCCTTGACACCAAATATAGTCTTCTTAGGGGTAAAGATATACCCTATTTTCTACACCTTTCAAAAATATGGATTAGATGTTGGATGTGGTCTTTGTTCTTCCAATACACAGTCACATCGTCCAAATAAACTACCACACACTTGTTGATCAATCCCTGAAAAGTTGTGTCCATGGCCCTCTTGAAGGTTTCCCCTGCATTAATTAACCCAAAGGGCATGCGCTTATAATAAAAGGTTCCCCACTTGGTTCAGAAGGTATTTTTCAATCGGTCTTCCTCTAAAACTAGAACCTGGTTGTAACCTGAAAAATCATCTAAAAGGGAGAAAATTTCAAAACCAGACACGGTCTGCAAGAGTTGTTCCATTGGTGGGGCTGGGTAGTTATCCTTTTATGATGCTCTGTTGAGGTTTCTAAAATCCACACACATGCATATTTCCCCAGAATTTTTCTTGACAAGAACCAAATTTGCTACCCAGGCAGAGTGTTTAACCTGAAAGATAATTTTAGCATCTAGTAATTTCTTTAAATCTTGATACATGAGGGGTTCCAAAGATGGGCAGTACTTCTGGAGCTTCCATTGGAAGGGTTTTACTCCCAATTTTAATGGGATTGTGTGTTGGATAATGCGAGTTTCATAAGTTTTTAGATCTCAGTAGGACCATACAAAAACATCTTGATATTCTCTGAAAAGTTTGAGATAGGATTTCCTTTCTTATTTAGACATTGTCTTGCCTAGATTTATATTCTTAGGGTTTTTCGGGGTTCCTATATTTATAATCTCGTACATGGGACACGATCTCCATGTATTTGTGTTTGTTTACCCTTTAAATCTTTCCCTTAAGTCGAAGAGGTTCTCCAAATTGGCTACGCCTTTCTTTATCGTGTGAAACTTTGCTTTGTTACTAAAGTCATATGTTTCACCTATTTGTTCATGGGAATCAGTTTCTACTAGTTTCTCTTGGAATACTTCATTGTCAATAGCCAGGTCTTTAAAATTTTCTCGATTGGTTAGGAAGTCTATAATCTGTTCATCTCCTTCAAAGACCTTCCAATTAGAAATATTGTTGGGCACTAATGGTTTGTAAAGTAGTTCCATAGTGAACCGTGAGGCTTCATAGTCTTCTAATGGAGATAGCCTTGAGTCAGCAGTGGCTAGGGAATCTGCAAGAGTATTCTTTGCCCTTGGAATCATTGTAACATTGAAGGACTCAAAATGTTCTATTAGCATGTGCACTTCCTGTTGATAATTCCTCAGGTGGGGAGAGTTGCAATATATAGTATTCTTTACTTGCCTGACAATAATTTCAGAGCTGCAAAATTGTTTAGTTCTTTAATGTTTAAGTCTATGGATTTATTTAGTCCTTGCACTAAAGCTTCATACTCGATAGTATTATTAGTGCATTCAAATTCTAGTTTGTAGGACAGGAAATTTCATTTCCCCTTTGGGTCAATGAGGATACATCCTACCCCCGTCCCTTCTTGTGATTTAGACCCATCAAAGTATAGGGTCCAAACTTGTGAGTGAAAATCATCAGCTTCTCCATGCCTACTAACTTCCTCCTCTCCACCTACTTTGTCTATGGTTTCCAACAGAGGTTCTTAACAGAAGAGGCTTTATTCCGCTGCTACCAATAGATTTACTTGAAAATTCATTTCAGGGTTTTGAGTAAGAGGTACATCAGATAAGAGAGGGTATACATTGACGAAATCATAATCGCAAGAGTAGTTTCCTAGCACGGGGAAATATGACGATGAGGGTTCGTTGAAGGATTCTAAATTGGTGATAGTATGTTTGAGATACCTTTCCCTATTGATCCTAATCATGTTTGTGTGTCCCTTTAAAGGAAACCAGAGGTGAGCCCAGTCTGTGCTAAAGTATCCATTCAACTTCTCGAACCAATATCGAATAAGTATCAGTCCATAAGCTTCTAGTATATCCACTGCAATGATTTCAATTACTTGAAAAAAATTCAGGTGTGTAGCCATTCTGATCATGATGTCCTCGAGTTCCCCAATAACTTTCACATGCGTCTTGTCTAGTTGTATAACATGATTATCTGTTTTGAGAGGGACTGTGTTTAATTTCTTGCAGATAGACAATGACATAACATTAGAGGATGCCCTTGAGTCAACTAAACAATTATGGAGGTTTATGTTGAAGACTTCAAATGTTAAAAGGAAAGGTGGGACAAAAGGCTTTCCTTTTTTATCTATAGAGCAAGCATTCACATTTAGTTTATTTTTTAGGTCTATGGGAGATGGAACCTCCCCTGGGTCAGTGCTTTTTATAGGGGCTTCTACTAACTTTAAGGCTTATAACAGAAAATCTTTTTGTTGGGGAATTCTACACATGTCCATGACCAATACATTAGCCTTCAATCTTTTTAAGTATTCTACTATATTGTAGTCTAGCTTAGGTGACTCCTGTGTATGGATCTTTATCAAATTTTTTTGGGAAACAAAAGGTTCTTTAGGGTGATCAGTTGTTTGTTTTCCTCTCGAGGTTTGGACAATGGTAAGGTCATTTGAGACTATCTAACCCTTACTTCGCGTTTTCACATCCAAAACCTCAGCGGGTGGTTCTTGAACCTCAAATATATCATCGGAAGGCATTGGCAAGTCAGGATCCCACAACAACATGGTTGTTTCTTCCGACAGGTCAACTTCCTCCCTAAAGGAAATATTGACCGTTGAGCTACTTGATTGTTCGGTAAGGGAAACTTCATCCAGGAACCGATTGGACATCAAATTCATGGCATGCACCCATTGTGGACAGTCTCTTTCAGAATCTTTCTCTTGATGATACATACAGAAAGAGTCGGATGCTACATTACCTAGGTCGATGTTTAAGTTGGTTGGGGGAGGTTCAATTGATTTGAAAGGTGGTTTTCTCTTAAAAAAGAGTTTATAAGGCCTTTGGCTTTGGTTTCCTTCCCCTACACTTCTTTTCTTGTCTACGATTTCATTTGACAATTTCTTTATCATCCATTGTAGGTATTCTATGTCTCCACTTCCCTTTTCGAGACCTTGTTATGTTTGTTTTCCCGGGGTTCTGGTCAACAAGAGTCCTCTCCTTGGTGGAGGTTGAGCTTCCTTCTTAACTAGTGATACCTATCCCTCTTAACATCGTTTCATTTGGAATTCAATTGTTTTGGCTTCCTCAAAATTTTCAGCTAGGGTGTGCTTGGCATCCCTTTTTACAAACATGGAAATAGAAGTAGGGAGAGCATTAGCGTATACCTCAGTTTAAAAATCCTAAGTGGGTTTAGCTTCAAGTTGAAATTTGTTCAGGATAGTGGTAAATCATTGATTGAAGTCTTTAACCTTTTCTTTTGAACTCTTGGTGGCGGTGAATAGTTCAGCCATTAAATCTCCTGTAGTGGTTTCTTCTGCAAATTTGTCTAAAACATATTTTTGAAACTTCGTCCAATTAGTTATGGAGCCTACAGGCAAGTTAAAATACCACGTGGAGGATGAATAATCAAAGGTATAGGTAAAAATCATGCATACTACATCCTCATGTTGTATATTCACCAGTCTAATAGCTAGTATGAAATTTTTAATATGGTCTTCAAGCAATCCAGAGGTTTCAAGGTCAAACATGGGAAGTAACTTTTCTGGATGTCAAGCGAGGTTATGTACCCGTCTGGGGATTGCCAGAGCATCTCTGGCCAACCAAGGTTGATTATTTTGAGATGGGTTTCCCCTTTCTTCATTATGATCATTGTTATCCTCCATGTCGTCTGACTCTGAAGCTGAGCGATACAAGTTAAACCCTTCCTTATCAGATTCAAAATCGTCAGGCTCATAGTAGTTACCAGCTAGTGTTTCGAGGATCAGATTAAGGGGATGTTTGATCTCGGTGAGGGAAAAATCTATCAAGACTTATAATGTGTGAAAAAAAACCTAGTCAGGGGTGTCAACCACTGTTCTGCTTACTTGTTTTCTACGAGGAAGTAATGGAGATAAGGGTAATGATCCAATCTGTCAGGCATAAGCTCTTGTGATTATTTTTAGCTGGTTCAACTCCTCGTGAGGAAGAGAGTAAGGTATTTCAGGGAATAGATGTTCTTCCTATTTCTGGGGTGATTTACTCATTTCAGGAGTACTCAGTGTTTGTGGGTTTTATTGATAATGACTAGCCATGCATGTGGGATGTTTTGAATCTGTGGGCTATGCAAAATATTATATCAAAAATATTGTTAGCCATTCATTCACGGACCTCCTTCTAGCGGAAATTATGTTGAGGGGGCTTAAATCCCTTTAACTCAACAACAGGAACCAAACCCACCACGGAGGCCCAATTAGACTCTGAAGTGTTTGATGGTGGAATGGTTCTCCAGATCTTTCAATCTAGCCAATTAATCGATGGGATTTACATGGTGATTGACATGATATTTTCCTATGAAAATTTCTTCTTCTGTTTAAATGTTCTCTTTTGTCTTTTCCTTTATTAGATAAGTTTGATAAAGTGATATATGTTGGTATAAAACAACTGGTGTAATGGAGTCTAAACTACTGAAGAAGGTTGAGCTTGGGATGAGCATATAGACAAAGATATCCACACATGTTACAAGCCTAGTACTAATACATTAACTTGTTGGTATTTCAATTATTGAGATACAATTATCGTAAAGAAAATACACATGTAATAATATGATGGCAAGAAAAATAGTTCCCTTAGATCTAATCATTAATCACACATTAACACAACGATTTTCTCTCCATCATTAAGAACACGAACTGCAAAAAATATTGAAACAGATAACTTATCAATAGATTCAAAAACTCTTACTCGTTACAACATATATTACTGAAATAAAGTTGGAAGTAATTCCTCCCCAATCCAATCATATAACGCCTTTGATAAAAACAGTATTTTGTCTTCGATCCTAAATGGGATTTCTCAATTAAGGTAGTTCAGAAATAGTTCTTTACAATTCCAAAATGAGGGTCTTTCCAAAACCATCGACCTTTGATAAAAGTTCAATCCTCTTATTTATAATGAATGATTAACTAAAAATATCTATTACAGGTGCAAGTTAAGTAAAACAAAATATCACCATGTGGCACTTCAATCTCTATGTTCTCTGAGAATCATCTAATGGTTTTAATGAAGTGGATGACTCTTCTCATAATCCGACCATTTGACAAAGAGTTCCTTGCATGTGTTGGCATATGGAAACCTGTGTTGGTCCATCGGGGATGAAAGAATTTATTTAATTTCTACTACTCGTTCTTTGTACTTGATTATTTTAAAACTCAACTGCTGCAGAATTGCTCGAGCCTTAATCGGATGCTCCATGAATTGTTGTACTTGACCTGGCGCCATGCTCTCCACCTTTGCAATCTATGTTGTCCATGTTGATTCGTGTTATGCATGTATCTTGAATATGTCATGCAGGTCGACAAAGTCTTTAGGTGAGCCAAATTCTGGGAGGTCGATGCCTTTCATCTCTCAATTAATCTTTTCCCATCTCTTTTCACACTCGGCCCACTTCTCCTGAATCTCCCGCTGAGGTTTCTAGGCCATTTTTACCCAGTATTTGGCTGCTTTCCTGATATGATCTATGTTGTTATCCCTTAGCACCCGAATACCATGCTCTTCGACCTCTCGACCCTTTTGTACTGTGTTGATGTAATAGATCCTTTCTACCACTTGAAGAGATTTCTCATACCACATATCCACGCCCTTCCATGTCGTTGACCATAAGGGTATCCTCTTGGAAATCGGCCATGCCTGCGGTGAAAAGGTGTCGTTCACTTGTGAATTTTGTATAATCTTCTTGGAACTCACTCCTCAAGAACATCGTGGCCTACATTGAGTCTTGATAGTACTTATCCAAATGGCGCAAATGCTCCCACTCACTTAGCACGGTGGCTAGATCCTTTTAATGCCTCCTTGCTCTATCCAATGTGGCATCTGTAACAGCCATCACTGCACCGATAAGCTCTGATGTCTTGGCATGTTCAGTGCTGAGCAACTTCTCCTCTATAGTGATGAGAATTGAGCTATCTAGCATGAGCCTTCTCTTCTTAGTGGTCCTCTTCATGATGGCTTTTCTCTTTTTTTCATAGGCGATCGCTTTTATGTCGGCTGCCTCATCAACAAGTTCGGGGATTTGTTTTTATCCCCGGGTTAGAGTATCTCTCAGGCTCTCGGTTGTATCTATATATTCTAGGATTGGTTCCCAAACTTCTTCTATAAATTATGATGGCTCAACCTTTGTTTGTTATGCATTGAATGGTGAGGTATCGACCGAAATTGAATATCCAGGGATAGGTCTAGTACTTACTTGGTAATTTGTTGTCAATGTGTTGATTTCTTGTTGTGGAACTTCCTCTTTCTGACCACCTGATCCCAACTCATCCCTCGAGATATCCATTGGGGTTCCCGACAAGTCCAGTAGCTTAGTATCTAATACACTTTCGACCTCATGGTTGCTCTGTGGAAGGTTTTTAATTGGACCATCGGGACCTAGGGTATATGCTTTCTTAGGTTCCTTTTCCTCTATAATTGGTACTGGAGTCACTAGGGAAACCTCTGAACTCTCCTCATCATCATAGTTGGTTATTAAGTCAGACAAAGGGTTTGGTACACCTTTCCTACCTTATGTCCTTGATATCTCAGGCTGGGTTGAAATTCCCTCTGGTGATATGATCTATGGTGATGGAAATTTAGGGTTTTATGGCCCAATGATTTATTCAAGTTGTATTGGCTCTAAGCCACTTGGCTCTCCTCTGGTTTTTATTGGGTCATCAATGGGGATCCTCGACATATATAAGAGATCTGGGTCATTTTGTAACTGATCAATGATTCCATTTTCCCCTTCTAGCAAGAGAAAACCTCTTCTTTGTGCCTTTGTAGTCTCTATTGCGTTGATTTCTTCCCTAACTCTGAGGGCCTCTTGAGCCGACTTCTCTATTTTCTCCACTTGTTCATCCATTCTCATAGCCTTGAACCTGGTCATGTTCGGGTTGGCCATCCTCTGTACTACCTCCTCCCAATCCTGAGCGCATTCTATGAAAATTTCATACTCAAATTTGTCATGCACGTGTGGCCAACATGATGATACTTGTGAAGCATGTTGGGGGACCAGGCCTTTACGGTCGTGCTTGCAGAATCGGCCTATCGGGAACCTAAATTCAAGTTGACTCAACCCTTCTTGTTTGGTTTGAGCAATGTCCTTTACCAAATAAAACCCCACATGGAAGTCGTAGGGTATGAAAGCCTGCTTCTTGTCCTTGACTAGTGTGGCATTATATCCTTGCAGGATAGTCTAATAGCATATTTCTCCCACAATGAGTCGGTCTGGGACGTGAGAAGGGAGTATATGCGGTCCTTTGGTGGCCCTGAACACCCTGATATAGGTTATGTGTTCATATAAATACCACTGGCCTACCTTCCCTACCATTTTTTTATCTATTGCGGATAGTATCGGGAATCCCTTTTTAAATACAACAAAATAAATTTGGGCGATGAATTCATCACAAATAAGGGCGTAGTATTTTTTGCACATGTTCTCCCATAGTATTTTGAAGTAAACATGAACAGGGAGCTCTGCAACATGTCATCTTAAATTCATGTCGATGAATACATTTCTCTCACAGATAACATCGAGCAGGTACGAGGCCATGTGGAAAGTGGGTGCTTCCCCCTCTTTCAGCGTCTTAGCCTGTTGTACACAGATGCTCAATTGCTTGGAAATTATTTCTCCCCAGTTGAAGCTACTCCCGGAGATCACCACAATGTATGCCAGGGGCATCCATGCTTCTGAAAACTTGGAGCAGTCCTTCTCTCCATATAGTTGGTATATGAGAGCCATCAAGTAGATGTATGGATCCCTCAAGTTAATTTTCCCATACTAGCCATTTCTCTGGTTTGTAAACTTCTTGTCCTCCTTCCACCGTGAGGCCATCAACCGGCTGGTGTCATGGAATTTGTAGAACTTCACCATGAATTTTGTGTTCAGTCGCTCCTCTGGGTCTCTGAGTTTGTAGTACTTCTGGATTTCTGCTGGGAGGAAAAATCTGACACACCCACCATTCTCATCGTTGATTGGTAATTTTTGCGCATCTGTATGGTCGATTAGCCACTTCAAAACCTCCATGAATGGGAAAACTAGGGTTCTGCAGGCTACCATGTGTAAGCATGACCTTCAGATATTTGGGAACACCTAGTCGTCAAGTGCCCTTACATCTGGGTTGTTGTGTGGGATACACTCTGAGTATTCCTCTCGGTTGATTCTATTGAATAGATCTCCCCACTATGGGAGCATTACTTTGGATCCAATGTTTTCTTCTGTATCGTCAAAGATCGGAGGTTGAATAAAAGATTTCTTCGTTGAGGTTTTAATGACTAGATCCACCTTGGGAGCGTACTCCAACTGCCTCGCAGTACCAAGAGAAGAACCTTCACATGTTTCTGCTTCCTTTAGCTTAGGTGCTCTCAGCGAGCGCCTGGTCGTTGGATTTCTTGGAGGCATTTTCCCTACAGCTAGAACATTGTTAGAGACTATGAAATAAATCAGATGCATATATCACAAATCATGACAACTGAAATGATAAACTTTAACACATACCTTTGTTACTTTTTTAACCTAGTTTTAATTATCTAAGAATCAACACAGTCTTGAGACACTTGTTTTTCTTCTTTGGATGCTCTGAAATTTCAGCTTGTGCGTAGAATGAAAGTGTTTGAATTTGTTCTACTGATTTAAACATGGATTATCTTACCTTGTCACATCATCCATTCAATTCAGAATATGAGTGTGGTTCTACAAAATCTGTCGCCAGATCCTCATTTCTTTTAAAAATAAATTTGATCGTAAGTCGACGGTGCGGGCGCGGGCTATAATGTGGCCTATCGATGATTTCAAATTCCTATCGCTCAATCGACGCACTTAGTAGCAATGTACGCGGGGTGAAACATTAACTAGCCTATTAAATGACAGAATTTGATCGCATCTCGTGCTAAAAACATCCCATTGTTTCGTCAATTTAGTTGGTGGTTCAGGGTCGAGGTTTCTCTTTAAACACTTGTCGTTGAAAACTACTTGCAGTAGCTCCGACACCGAACGATCTTCTTCTACATGGATGATGTGGCAAGGCTGACTTGGAGGAGTGACTAGGACACAGGGAACCTTAAGATGAATGGGGACGAAACTAGGTTGTATGACACCCCTATGTGACAAAGACACATGGCACTCGAGACCGGCATCTTCGTTTACCCGTGTTATTCGGAATCGAGACTTTTCTTAAGATAAAAATTATAAAACTTGATCCTATATTGGTTACGATGAAAAGTCTCAAGGATCGAGGATCGGTGATAATCTTACCTAAGTTCTCTTGGATTGACCTTCTCAAAAATTTCCCGATGTTGAAAGTGTATTAGGGGTCGGCGATCGGCAATATGTTTAATGCAGAAAAAATCAATGTTTTAACGCTTTTAGATTTCCCTGACCCTGAGAAAGTGCATCGGTCATCATCTATCGGGGGTTTTCATGGATTTTTCCAGTGTCTATCCCTCTCGTACATTTCCAACACTGATGGGCATCAGCTATCTCGTGAATCTTCGTGGCGAATAACTCACTTAAACCAACTCCACCTTCTTCTGATGTCGATGGTGCATAGGAGATCGACGATTAGTGTAATTTTGTGGCCACATTATCTGCTTAATTTTGCTGACGTTGAACACAAGCGTGTTATTCGCAATGTTCGTTGCAGATTCTTAATTAGAATGCCAAGTTCTTTTAGACACAAGGTTTCATTTAACTAGTTCAAACAAATTTGACTTGATCGATAAGAGTCATGAAAACAAAATAAACCATCCCCCCCATAGTGAACTCAATTCAGATAGTAAAAGAAAACAAGTGGTACCCAAAAAGTGATAAAATTTCATAAGGATTTTAGGGTGTGTTGAGCGCTCAACACTACCACCCCTGGTTTTTTGGTTGAGGGCTCATGCAATATGGGAAAATATCAAAACAAACCTACTATAGAAATTGGCCATGCCTAAGAAGCTCTGAAAATCAGTGAGCGTGGTTGGGGCTGGCCAGTCACGGATGACCTAGATCTTGGTTGGATCCACATGCACACCATGCTCATCAACAATGTAGCCTAGTTATTATACCATGTCCATGTCAAAGGATCATTCTCCAAGTTGGCATATAGCTTGTGTTATTGCAGAGTGTGCAGAACTTGTTGAATATGTTGCAAGTGCTCTGCCCAAGTCTTGTTGTAGATGAGGATGTCATCCAGATACACCACTACAAAATAATTGGTGAAAGGCCACAATAAATCTTCCATCATTCTCATGAAAGTTGTTGGCACATTTTTCAAACCAAAGGGCATGACTCGCCATTCAAAAATATCTTCCTTCGACTTGAAGGAAGTCTTCCATACATCTGTCTTATCTATTGGGACTTGATGGTAGCCAAACTTTAGATCAATCTTACTGAAGTATTTGTCCCCCTTGAGCTGATCAAGGAGATCGTCGATTTGTGGAATCAGGTATCGGTTCCTGACTATGATTTTATTTAGGGCCCGATAATCAATGCAGAGTCACCAGGTCTCGTCTTTCTTCTACACTAGCACGATTGGGATTCCACAAGGTGATTATCTGGGTTGGATGTGCCCCTTGTGGAGTAGTCCTTGGATCTAATGCTCGATCTCCTCATTTTCTAACAGAGAGTAGTGATTTACTGTCCCATTGGGTAGTGGTGCGTTGGGGGTCATATCAATGAAATGCTTGACCTGACAGTGCAGAGGTATCCCAGTAGGTGAGGAGAATATGTCTTTGTATTCTTCCATGACCTTATCCACTTGCCTTGCTGCGGTGAGAGGTCAGTCATGGAGGCCCTGGATGTGGTTGTAATATTTTTCTCACTCTGAGAGTGAATCACGAAGAATAAAAACTTCTCGATCTCAGAGATGACCTTCCTGCATTGCTTGGAAAAGATCAAGGAAATGGCACTAGGTGGGACTACCTCGAGTATCTTGTACAACTTCTTGTTCAAAGTAATAATAAAACTACGAGGCCTAGACCCATGTACATCATGAAGTTTCCATAAATAAGGTTAGCCCAAAATAAAATCACAAACTTCAAGGCGAGAAACATCACACAATACCTCATCTTTGAAGGGCTTGATGCAGTATGACAGGTAGCACTATTGGTTGATGTAAATATCGTTCCATTGGAAGAGCCATCTGATGGTGTAGGGTTGCAGGTGCGGCGTTGTTGGCAAGGCTAGCTACTTGATGGCCTTCGTTGAGATGAGGTTCTTTTGGCTACCGCTATCAACGATGACGTGTAGTGAGGTGCCTTTCACCCACATCTATGAATTAAAGAGGCGCTTGCCTTCCTCTGGCTCATCGGGTTCACTGGGATGGATCTTGGTGGTAGAAACTGTGGCATTGGGTTTTGCACCAATGATCTATCTCCATTTTTCTGGTTCTGACTCAAATTCGGAACATGCATATGATTCATAGGATTTCACCTCAGCCACCAATGACTTTTTTGAGCAACAATCAACAGTGTTATACCATGGGCTCTTATGTAAGTCACACCACTTCCCGATATCTTTCTTCGTCTTTCCATTGTCCTTGTTTTCTTGCAGCTTAGACTGGTTGTCCTGAGGCTATCCATATTTTCTCTGCCCCTTGTTCTATGGGTTGGGACTGCCCTTTCCCTGCTTCTGTTGTGAGGGGTTCCTAGACCCAAACTGTCGTGTCTTTTGTTTAAGCTTCTGCTCAATTTTGACGACATATCGATAGGTCATGCCCAAGGACGGGATGTCTAGAAACTCCATTTCTTCTTGGATGTATCTATGCAGACCACTGTGATACTTGAGCACCATATGTTTCTTAGAATCTTTGATACCCAGCTTGGTGCATAAGGTATGGACGATATTTGTTAACTCTGGAACTGGTTGGTCTCTTTCCCACCGCATTGTGGTTCATTTTGTATACATATCGTCATAACTTCCAAAAGGGTAGTATTGTTCCTTAATAACATCCTTGAAGGATTCCCAGATGAGTTTGACTATAAATAATGAGGGTTCCTCTATTTCATTTTTCTCACAGAAAGTCTCCCACCAATATTTGATATGGGGAACGGCTTTGAGGAGCGCAAAAGCAATCTTTTCTCTATTTGAAAAGTTATGGATAGAAAAATACCCTTCTAACAGATTCAACCATTTGTCTATAGCATATGCGTCTATCTGACCTTCAAATATAGGAATATCAAAGTTTATTTGTATTTGAATGCGGCGTCACCTCTGCTCGAAGAAGATGTGTCTCATGTTGGTATATGCCGAAGGATTTGTGCAAAAGTATCCATCATCTCGTTCCTCTGTTACGCGAGGGATTCCTCAAGAAACAGTTTGAAAGGATCTCATGTCCTGTCATATTTATTTTCTCCCACCCTGGAAGGTCACTTGGGAATGCTAGAGCTTTTATCTTCCAGAGAAACAAGCTCAAGACCCAACTCTTTCTACCCTGACCTCGTCGGGGACATGCACTAAGAACAACAAGGAGCAAACCGCTCTGATACCATTGATCCAAATTTTATGAGCAGAACGAAAGAACACAGATTATATTATTATCAACATAGAGACATAAGGAAAAATAGCATAGATACATTAAAACTGGTTTCTGTTCAATAAAGAAATATGTTGAAACTATAAAATGCAGACAAAAAACAAGCTTGCTAGAATGGTGGTGGCTTATCTCTAAGAAGAGATGTGATAGTTGCACTCATTCGCAAGAAAATGATTACAATGAGGCTCTAAAATCCTTTTTACAATAAACATGAATGTCAAAATGCTAGACATAAAAAAACCTAACCCTAGGAGATGAAGCACCAAAGTTCATGTGGGCCTCATTGGGGTAAGTTAGTACATCAACTCCCTGGGGTCATAACTTTTGCATACGATCTTTGTTTTAGGCGCACAATAGCCCATTGGAAAGGTCTATCTGAGGACTACACATTATTATGTCAAAATATGAATCCATCTATAGTTTGACTATTGATCTGAATTATTTTTGGAACGAAATGAAAGAAGAGATATTACAATGAAATACACATAAATATTGTCAGAAACCTATAAATACAACAATTTAATGAAGGGAATGTACAAAGACTGTAAAAAATATAGAGTGAATGAACTTGCTAGAATGGTGGTAGCTTATATCTGAGAAGATATGTGATGGCTACGCTCATTCACAAGAAGATGAGTACAATGAGGCTTTGAAGGCCTTTTTACAATAAACATGAATTCCAAAACCCTAGACATCCAAAAACCTAACCCTAGGATATGAAGCGCCAAAATTCATGTGGGCCCCATTGGGGTAAGTTAGTACATCGACTTCACTGGGTCGTAAATTTTTCATATGATCTTAATTTTAGGCGTGTGGTAGCCTGTTGGAAAGGTATTTTCGAGAACTACACATTATGTCATCAAACTCTAAGTTTGTCAATAGTTTGATTGTGGAAAGGCCAAAATATGTTGTTTAGGGCCTCAAAATGGCCCCAGAAGTACAGAAAGATGTACTAACATGGAAACTACCAAAATAAGTCAGTTGGAATAGGTGAGCGGCCACCGATATCCACCTAGATACTATGTAGGGATTCAAGACAGCCCCGGAAGTGCAGAACCCATAATTACAAAGAGATGTCACATTTACAGAGACACGTGTTGAACACAAAATTGTCAAAATGAGCCAAGTGTAATTTGGAACATGTGAGTGGCCACCAATATCCACCTGGATTAGTCCTCGCCCCTTAGGAAGCAATGGTATCCATTGTGTTGAGTGCCCGGGGAAGAGGGGAAAGAATTTGTTGAATTTGAATCTTGGTGAGTTGATTGCCTTGTTGGAGAAGTTGTGATGCTTGGTATATGGAAGGTTGTCACGAACCTGTTGTTGGTGGGGTTGAATCTGTTCCACCAACCTGTTGTATCTTATCTTGATGGGGCATTGTGTAGGCACCATCATGGGTGAAGAAGAAATATCTTCTTTCCCTTCTACAATTTGGTTCTGCTGGATAGAAGGTGTTGAGTCTGCATTGGTTGCAGTGGCCTTTTATTCATCCTTTGAACAGACTTTGAAGAGGCTGAATTTAGCAGTATGAAAGATTAGCTTGCAGCACTGTTTTGGTGGAACAATAATCGGAACTACCTATGGTATCCTATAGATCTGAACTGCCAGAGTAATAATGACACTACGGGGTCGAGACTCATAAACAACATGACGTTTCCACATATATGGTGACCCAAAACAACATCACATACATCAAGAGGGGTAACAACACACACTACATCATCCTTGAAGGGTTGAATGCCATAGGATAGGTGGCACTATTGGCTGACACAGAGATCGCGTACCTGGCAAAGCCACCTGATGTTGTAAGGATGTGGGTGAGGTATTGTTGACAACACCAATTGTTTGACAACCTCAGCTAAGATGAGGTTCTTCTAGCTTCCACTATCAACAATGAAATGCAACGGGGTCCCTTTCACCCACAATTTTGAATGGAAGAGTTGCTCCCCCTCTTCACGATCTATTGGTTCTTCTGGTTGAATTGTTGTGGCCGCGGCGATAGTAGTGGGGTCTGCATCAATGATTTTATTTTTTTCATTATTTTTTGTATCAACTTCTAAATCAGGGTTCGGCTCCTTGTCTTTGATCTCAGCCACCAATAACTATTTTGAGTGACATTCATTAGTGTTGTGCCAGGGTCTTTTGTGAAATGTTCACCACTTCCCAGTGTCATTCTTTGTCTTTCCCTTATCCTTATTTTCATGTGTCTTGGACTGGTTGTCAGGAGGTTGTTGTTTAAGTCCGTCTTTATTATGCTTTGGTTGTTACGGATTGGGAGAACCAAACTCCCATTTGTTCTGGTGCCTAAATTTTTGCTCGATTTTGACAGCATATCGATAGGAAGCTCCCAGTGATGAGATGTTTAGGAAATCCATTTCGTTTTGGATGTACCTATGTAGAGCCCCATGGTATTTTAGAACCAGATGTCACTCAGAGTCTTTGATACCCAGCTTGGTGCACAAGGTATGGAAAGTATTTGTGAACTCTAACACCGTTTGGCCCCTCTCTTGCCACAGTGTGGTTCATCTCATGTGTTGGTCTTCATAGTTATCAACAGGGCAATATTGTTCCTTGACCGCATCCACAAGAAAAACCCAAGTGGGATCATCCACATATATTCTAGATTCCTCTATGGAACTTTGCTCCAAGTACGTTTTCCACCAATGCTTCACATGGGGGAGAGACTTGAGGAGTGCGAAGGTGATATTTTCCCTATCAGAAAAATTGTGAACAAAGAAATAACCTTCTAGCAAATTTAACCATTTTTCTAGGGCATCCACATCTATTTGACCTTCACATATGGGAATATCAAATTTAACTTGTACCTTGAAGGGAGAGGTTCCTCCAAAGTTGTCTCTTGATGAAGATGCACATGTTTCTATCGGCAGGCATTGAAGGATGTGGGAAAAATTTTCTATCATTTTGGCTCTCTGTCGCGTGAGAACTTGCTCAAGAAATAGGTTAATAGAATATTTTGCTCCAACATTTTTCTTTTCTTCCACCATGGAGGGTTTCTTGGCCGTGCGAGAGCGATTTTCCTCAAGAGAGACAAGCTCGAGACCCAACTTGCTATACTTGAACCTCGTTGGGGGCATGCACTGAAAAACGATCAAGAGCAGCCTTCTCTGATACCACTGACCCATATTATTTTTGGAATGAAATGAAAGCAGAGATATTACAATGAAATACACACAAATATTGCCAAAAACAGAGAAATACAACAATTCATGATTTCTATTAATGAAAGAAATGTACAGAGACTGTAAAAAATACAGAGTCAATAAACTCGCTAGAACGATGGCAACTTATCTATGAGAAGAGATGTGACAAATATGCTCATTCACAAGAATATGAATACAATGAGGCTTTGAAGGCAATTTTACAATAAACATGATGCTAAAAGCCTAGACATCCAAAAACCTAACCCTAGGAGATGAAGCGCCAAAAGTCATGTGGGCCCCATTGGGGTAAGTTAGTACATCAACTTCTCGGGGTTGTAACTTTTGCATACGATCTTTGTTTTAGGCGTGTGATATCCCGTTGGAAAGGTCTTTTCTAGAACTACACATTTTGTCATCAAACTTTGACTTTGTCAATAGTTTGATTGTGGCAAGCCCAAAAAATGTTGTTTAAGGCCTCAAAACGGCCTCGTAAGTACAAAAAGATTGAAAACTACCAAAATAAGCCAGTTGGAATAGTTAGTAGGCCACCAATATCCACATGGATACTGTGTAGGGCTTAAAGACAGTACCAAAGGTGTAGAACCCATAATTACAAAGAGATGTCACTTTTACAGAGAAATGTGTTGAACTGAAAAATGTCAAGATGAGCCAAATGGAATTTGGAATAGATGGGTGGCCACCAATATCCAACTGGATTAACTATGGTGATCCCTAAAACTTTGTTTAGGGCCTCAAGATGGCCCTAAAAGTCCAGGACCTGAAAACTAGGAAAAACCTGCCAAATTGAAAAACAACCAAGATGAGCCAGTTGGAATAGGTGGGTGGCCACCGATATCCACCTGGATCATCCAAAATCATGTGTATGTGTGTGTGTGTGTGTGTGTGTGTGTGTGTGTGTGTGTGTGTGTGTGTGTGTGTGTGTAATAAAATACCTCATCATGCCCAAAAATATAAAATGTCAATATACAAATTTACGATATACAATGTCTAATGATATGATGTGGACCACTAATATAAAAAATAAGTACAATGAGGACTACTCGTTAGAATTATACTCAACATGAACTTTGTGATAACACATAATAGTTAAGGCCACCTACCATAGGATTCATACCCATGGATGTGGTACTTCCACTACATCTCTCTATATCCTCTCTAGGAGATCTTCAATATGATTCACAGGCACCCTGGTGGTTGAACCCTTAAGGTTACGTTGAATCTCTTGGAGCTCTCTAGTAGTATCCATGACATAAAATCCTCTTGTTGGTTGGTCCTCATCATGGCCCTTGCATCAGTTACTAGGGACCTCATCTGGTCAGACTAGGCCTACAATCTATATCATCAAAAATTGTTAGTGACATCCCATACAAAAAGTTATATGCCTCTAAAAAATTCATAAAAAATTAGATATACTAAAATACAAAAACATTATACGATATTTTGAAAATCAAAATATGTTCTTTCTTATGTCACCCCATTAGGCTTCGGGAGAAACACTAACTTGGAATTGTGTCAAAAGTCGATCTCAACGTTTGGGTAATCCTTGATGCATATCAATTGATCAATCCACTAGATAAAAAAAACCAACTAAGAAGGCATTGGTGATTTCCCCTCCCCCCAGCTTGTACATCAAATCATTCCACTTGGTTATATTGGGATTTCTCACCCCAATCAGCGGAATGGGGATGCATGGGAACAACACTGGTAGTTTCTCTAGAAAGAAGGAACAAAGGAAACACCCATATTTGAAGTTCATTTTCCTCCCTAAGCTGCACTCTATAATATGGGTCTTCATGTTCATAAGGATACTCATCAACCAATCAAATATAGTATGCCTCAAGAACTCCAATGCACAGTGCATTAGAGCCAATGAAGTTAAGTGTAGGATTGTTGAACCTTATACCCCATTAAGGGTCAATAATATAATATTTGTGCCTCATGTATGGCATCGATGGGGATGATATTACTCACTTTCAACGTCCCTACAAAGCAGTATATATTTATGTACTCTAATATGGCATGCATTGCTCCCCCTGAGATGCCTCCTTTCAAGACTACTAGCTCACCTCATCAAGATATCCCTATAAATAAATATATTCCCTTGACCTCAATCGTGGGGATCTCATCATCAAGTATAAAAGCATCCAGATCGAGATCCACATAGTTGAGTAGTCTATGTAGTAATTATATATGAGTTTTCACCTGTAAATATTTAGTAGTTCGTAATCTCAAAGAGAATCTAATGTCATTGGTTCATTAAGGAAATCGTTATCTATTTGTTCATGCTCTCTTTCTCTCCAATTTATTAACATTCTGAATATTTTTGCACAGTCAACAAGATTTTTAGAGGTTAGTGACATTTTCAATTTTTGAGAGGCGCATATTGTTGTTTTTTCTAATAGTGTGCACTTGTAGTTATTTTTTATAACAGTCACATGCACTTGAGATTATGATTTAGGAGAGTTATGAGCAAGGCTATCTATTCATGACCCACAAGTGCGCAAACCTAAATTTTAAAACTAGAGTTCCCCGACAAGCTAAAAATCCAAAAAAATGAATTAAAATCATGGAAAGGAAAGAGAAGGTCAATGGAGAATACCTGTCTTAGAAAAAACTTGAATATGACAATGATGCTCCAAAAATCAACTATTGAAGTTTGGGGGAAAACTTGAATTTTTACATCAATGGATAAATTTTAGGATTGAAATGGTAAAAATGAATTTTTTTACTCCATTTATAGTCAATTTTTACCATATTTTGCATGATAATGCCTTATTTTACCTCATTTTTCTTCTGTATTTTGGATTTTTGACTGATTTAACCTTGAAAAAGAGTTTTCTTATTGTTTGTAGTGAAATGGGAATTTTGTTTGTTGTTTTCGACACCATTTTCTTCATATCTTGAGGTAAATCATTCTTTACTAGCATGTAGGAATATGCATTCATGCCTTGTATTTTTGCATTACCAATCTTTTCAATAGTTGTTATACCTTAAGATCGATCCCATTGAGTTGTGACATTTAACCCTTATCATCTATCATTTTAGGAGCCTACCTATCATGTGTTTCCCTAGTTAGTACATGGATTTCCTTTTGGTGCCCATGCTGAGACATCTCTTAGGCTCGAGAGTCCTATTAGTCCCACCATGACATTGAATTTCAACCCACATGAGACTCTCTGATTCTTTTTTTGGCTTTTCCATGATGGACTCCCATCATTTTGTTTGATTTGCATTTATATTACTTTTTGTTGCTTGTGCACTTGTGCCTAATGCTTCATTGCAACCTATTTATTTCCATTGCATTTGCTTTTGTCACTCGCCATTTGCCTCATTTTCTCATGCACTTTGAACCTTATCCCTAGAAGAGACATGCTCATAAGTGTCCATTTCCTGCACAACACCTTTTCTGATTTTTTATCTTGCATCAGTTTATTCCATGTGCTTGGAACACAGTTTCAATATGCCTTGTGGTGCTTGTCTCTTCCATTGTATCATGGCATTCTTTTATTCTTTTTCAAGATTTTTTGACATGAAAAAGACAAAAAAATCTAATATTTATAATAAAAAAATAAAGGGAGGGAAGAATTGAGATCTTGATAGTCTTTATATATGTGTCAGCAATCAAATCATGTCTCCCTTGAACAAAACCCATGTTTGGTGTCAATCTTTTACATTTGGGTCTTAGTATTGCCTTAGGAGCTATATTATAATTCAAATTTTACTCCTATAATTGATTACTCTTCCAATCACAATGGAGAATGCCTCAATACCTCTTTCATTAATGGTTTATATCATTGGTCCTTTTCGCGTCAGTTACTATCCAAGTCACTATTGTGTTGTGCTTATGTTCAAGGGGTGTTTTAGTTTGAGTCAGTCATTATTCAAATTTCTTTACCATCCATGATAGCCTTTCTTGTGATCAAGTTGTTCTCAGTTCATTAATATAACCAATGTTTTACTTGTTCTAGTAACACAGTTACCAACTTGACGAGAAAACTCCAAAGTTCTTGTTTTTTTAAAGGTCACATTTAATAATTGTTTTTACCCTCAAATTGGAAAGTGGTGCTACCGGTAGCACCCATTTTTTTTCACGGTCAATATTACCAACTTTTGCAACCATGTCCTTAATGACCTCATAATGTTGAAAACAAAAACCTTAAAATCAAACCTAGAATTGAAAAGTGGCGCTAACAATTGCACCATTTTTTCGAGGTAAAATTACATCTTATTTGAAACCATGGACTTAACAATTAGTATTGTTGCAACCAAAATCTTAAAATTGACCCACAAATTGAAAAGTGGTGCTCCTAGTAGCACCCCCATTTTTTTCATGGTTACAATTTTTATTTTTTGAAATCAATGTCTTGATAACCAGTACCCTTGCAACCAAAATCTTAAATCAACCTTTGAATCAAAAAAATGTGCTATTAGTAGAACCCACTTTTTTTATGGACTTAAAATTTCAACATTTTTAAAACCGTGACCTAAAAACTTGATACTATTGCAAATAAAATCTTAAAAAGGAAAAAAAAAAAGGCACAAAACAAGAAAAAAAAAACATATTTTTATA
>JASDQU010735619.1:54350-81166 GCA_032191745.1 Picea mariana | reverse complement strand
CCCCAATACCTACATTATATTAACTCTATTTTTCATAATTTAAAAAACCTCTCAATGAATGAACATGATAAGATATTGGTCAACAAGGTGAATCCCTCAAGGGTGGCAGGCACGAGGGGGGTCATTTATAACCTAGGAGGAACAATTCAAGTAACGTACTCATGGGGCCTAGGTATCTTGTCTAATAACTTGGAAAATATTTATGGCTTATATCAAGGACTCAAGATCGCCTAGGAAAATAAAGTGTAGAAGGTAATTGTCTACGAAGATTCCCTTCTCCTCATTCGCCACATGATTAAAGGAACAATTTCAACGAATACAAGAATAGACTTAGTGTTAAGACGAAACTGTCAATTAGCCTCCAAATTCTTGCAGTTAATTTGTTATCATATATTAAGAGAGAGTAATGAGGAGGCAGATCAATTAGCGAATCAAACAGCAAAAAAAGAACTGGGAACTATGGTTATTAACGATGTTGAGATTCAACAAGAAGATCCTAGTGAAAATTATGCACCTACACTAGGATGGATCCTCAGGATATTTTTAGGTGGATGTCTATTTATAGATAATGTTCTATTTATAGATCGCAAATTCTATTTATAGATGTATGTCGACTATTATTATCCCTTAATAATAGTTGGACAATAAATATTAGTCTATTCTCAATGAGCACTTGGAAATAGTTAACTAAAGTGGCAAATCAGTTAGCTATAAGAAATTCGAGTTGAAAGGTTGACTGGTGGGACATGCAATTCGAATTAGTTGTAACAGAGTTGGATGTGTAGTTATGTGAGTTGTGAAGTAGTTTAACTCAGTTAAGTGAGTTAAGCTTAGTTGTACTATTTGTAACTGAACTTACACTAGTGAGAGATCAATGAATTAATTATTAATTAATTCACAATCAGTGATCTCACATGCAATTGAAGATTTACCATTGTTAACTACATGCATGTGAGATCCAGTGGAGACGCAATTGAGATAATAGGTGAAAGGGACAATTTGACTATCAATTGTGACATTAGTGAGTGCACTCATGCAACCACACACACAGTGGATGTGCCCATGAGGATTGCGCAGCCTAGGAAAGAGGAATTCATTTTTCATTGCAGGGATTAGCAGGGATTCTGCAGAGAAGGCAGGCTGTCTGGAAGCATTAAATTGGCACGTGAATTTGTCAATTTTTGTATGACACTGTGAGATGATTGTATATTGTACTGAGAGATATTGGATTAGATTTTTGTATGAGATTGTTTCATGATCCATGATATATACATAATATATGATAGTGGGGTTTTTAGTTTTATGCTTTCCCGATAAAACATATGTGTTATGTGTGATTGATCTTTCTTCTTGATATTGCAATTGGCGATCGTGTTTTAAATTCCAAAAGATTTATAGTAGAAGTGATTATGTATTTAACAGTGGCATATAATTGTTAGATCGAGAGAATCCATGCAATACATAATTTGTATTAAAATTTCTACAAACGACGAGGTCATATAGGATCATTTGCCATAGTATTTGAAATGACCCTTGAATATCTCAAGGATAGACTTACTATTATATAGGTTCTTAGAAACACAATCAAGAGGGGGGCGAGCATGATGCGATCCCCTACGGGAATGAGTCCCATTTGTCTCATATTGTGTCAAGCACATGAATTTCTGTAGAAGGTGTGTAGGTGTGTGAGAGGTCTTTTTATCCCTAGCTCGAATAAAAATTGGTAGGCATCCATTTTCTGCCTAGCCTCAACAACAAGGAAGATAAAAATGCCAAATCTTAAAAAAAGGAAGTTGGGATTTCTCATAGTTGCGAAGGAAAATGAATTTAGGAAATGTATTTCAAAATTGTAAAACTTTTGGGAGTACTTTGTAAGTATTATACTTATCAACATAATTTTTTTGTAATCCATGTAGAGATCCCATCAAAATTAGTAGAAGAATTAGATAGAATTATTTTTAGTATTGTGTTGGGTTTCTCAGCTATGATTATTTTTGTACTCTCCACTACCAAAATTTTGGCAGTGTTTTAATATAAAATCTCCTAGTTTCGGTTAAAACAGAAACAAAAAAAACAAGGTGAATCCCTCGTGATGAGAGATACTCTAATTATCTCCTTCCAACAGATCTATTCTTATCAACGTTGACTCATTTGCTCTGGCGATGAGATTTAGATACTATCATAGTACCTTAGGGATTATATTCATTAGCAATAGGTTCCCTCACTTATATCGATAGTGGGTATACCTCAATGACCCCTGATTGGTGGATTCTAAAAGTGTTAAATGTCATCACATATAGTCACACTTGATGGAGTGTATTGAGTATGTTGGCACCCATTATGGTCATCAATGGGTTGTCTCGCGTCTATCAACGATATGCATCAACGACTATTGATTAGGTGGATTCTACCATTTTCAACTTCATCTCATTTATTCATTTGGTGTAGATTCATACTTTTGGTGGATTTTGTTGAAGACCTTGGGCTTAGTGTTATTTTTTTTATTCTACTATCTAATTTTTTATGCAATATCACTTACCTATGTTACATTGGTACTTCTAAAGAACCACCATTATACTCTTTACAATTATAGTTATTCTCTTACTGTATACTAATACATAGATCCACTATGTATTTTCTCATGACTACAATCGAGGTGTTTTGGGAGGTACCCACATCATTGGTAAGATACCCATATCACCAATAAATATTCAACCCATAAATGTGTCTGTAAATTTTTAACAATACATTGTAGGATTGTGGTGAAACCTGCACAGAGAATATAGCTAGCAACAATTCATATAAAGCTTGCAAATTAAGAGAGAGAGAGAGAGAGAGAGAAGAATAAATAATTGTATTAACCGAATGAGAGAATGGTAAAAATACACTTGATATACTCTACATGAACAAACTAATGTACCATAGTAGTGATCTAGAGAGATGTGAGCACTCACTGAAAGACTCTATTGTGAATTGCCACCTAGTCCTAGTTAATTGTCCATGCAATCATCAATTAACTAGATAATCATGAGTGGAGTGAGGAGAGAATCTAGCATGCACATGTGTAGTGCCTTCCTCGTGATGATCCCAAGTTAATTGCACCCTCATGGTCATGATACTGAGGTGATCATGTAAAACTTGGTGATAATATTGAGGTTTTCATGCAATGCTCCACTCCACTAGTCTAACTGAAGTACAATTGAGTAAATATTGAAGAGGATGTGGCACCCTCATCTAGGGGAGAATACATATGACCATGGGCACCCTCAACATAGACTATTCAACCTAGGAAAGGAAATACTAGGTGAGTGTGTAATATCTCCAACACCCCCCCTGAACACTACTAGGGTGTAAATGATGAATGGGTCTCGGAAACCAAGGCCATGTTAGGTACCCATTGTATAATGCATCTAATAAATGAACATTGAAAAATGAGGAAAGAGGGAAAACCTCATGGTAAATCCCCTCTCAAATTACAATGCATCAAAAATGAATAAGGAAGAAAGGTAGTTGCTAAGAAATTATGTCCTTCACTCCAAGATGGTCACACAGGAAGTGGAACTTATGCTCATTAAATGTCTTGGTGAAGATGTTTATAGTTTGTTCGAAGGATGGAAAGTACTATAAATCAATGATCATGTCATGTACTATCTCTCTAATGTAATGCATATGGATCTCGATGTGTTTGGTATGTTTTCGCTGCATTGGGTCTCTGCAAAACTTGAGAGTACTCTGATTGTCACACCAAATGACAGTAAGACAATGGAACTGGATTCCAAGCTCGATGAGGAAGTTCTACATCCAAAGTGCCTAAATGGTGATGTTGACTACTCCTCTATTGATCTGTAAAATGTCATGGATATTCCACTGGAACAATTCTTCACAACAAATCTAATAAAATACTGGAATATTTATTATTAAGGTTATTTTTCCTTTAGATCTCCAGAACATTTAGTTACCAATTTTCTTCTTATGCATGAAATAGATAAAATAAAATAAAAATAGAGAACATTGAAATACAATCACACCATCCACAAATAAACATAATATATGACTTGAGAAACCCAATACGGGAGAAAACCCATCTAGAAGGTGAGGCTACTATGCTCTCTTATCTCTGGTATAGAAATGATGCAAGTATAAAGAAAGAGGCACTCTTTGTGGAGTTTCATTTGACCTATGGTTTGTATGGCTACTACATAATATATCCTCCTCTATTATACTCACAAAATACCACTATCATATGTTTTTCTCAACTATGGAACAAGATGCAATTCAAAACAATGGAACCCCTTTTCCTTCTAGTGGCTCGGTATTTAACAGAGCCTGATAGCCATCTATGGGTAGGTTTTTGACCTCCTCAACCCTCAATTGTAATGCGGTTTTGGACCTTCTAGAATATTCTTTAAATTACATGTGTGGATATCCCCATATGCATGAGTAATGAGGGTTGATGTGGCATTCTCTCGTACCATGGTGATCAACATGGTAGGTCAACTTGCAGAAGGCATAACTTTTGCATACGAACTTTGATTGACACATGGTCTACGCCGTTGGAAATGTATCAAAGTGTAGAACACTTTAAAATGGGTGTGCACAAGTTACAGACACTAGAACCCAAAAAAAAACATTGTTTGATTCCCCAAAATGGACCTGGAAGGTTCCAGACCCCAATTTTCCAAACTGGGACCTGCCACTAAAATGGCCATGCAAGTTGATTCCTCCAATTTTTTCCACTCTGAAAGGATCAAGATAGATAACAAAAAATACAATGATCCAATTTGGATCATACCTCACCATTTATGGAGGATTTTGGTCCCCAAAACATTTACTGAATGAGGTGAGGAAATTTTTCCTCTGCCTTCTCCCTGGAGTACTACTTTTTTTTTCCTGGAATTTTTCCTTTCAACCCAATCTTCCAAAGGTCATGTTTCCCATGTCTTGCAGTTCTAGACCGCTTCTGCAAAATTGTTTCGTCTATTAAATCTTCCTGAGCATCTGGTGCTAAGTCCTCTATGGAAGGTAAGACCTACTCCTCCTCCTGATCCAACATGGAAGGCTCTTAGAGTTTGAGGTTCTCCACATTCACTACCAAGTAAATGTGCATGTATGGGGGTAGACTGAGTCTGTAGGTGTTATCTCCCACCTTTTATAATACCTCAAAAGGACCATACAGTAGATCCTTGATCTTCTTACCAGGACTTTGTAGTCTTTCCTTATTTAGTTGTAACCATACTCTTTCTCCCACTCTAAATTTTTTCTCTGTTATGTGTTGGTCATGTCTAGCCTTGTACTTTTCCCTTGACTTATTTGGTGTCTCTTGTACTTGCAAATGGATATGCATGATCTTCTCAACAAATTTTTGTGTCTTTAATGCATATCATGTGAGGTCCTCCCTCACTCCTTCTTGCTATCCATATACAACATCTAAGGGTGAAGGTGGTAAATACCCAAAGAAAAATTTAAAAAGTGACATACCAGTAGAAATGTGGACTACTCTATTATAAGAGTGTTTTATATAGATCAAATTTGCATCCTGGATCTTTGGATGCTTTTGATTGTAACCCCTCAAAATCTGCATGAAATTCTTGTTGAATACTTTTTTCTTCCCATCTGTCTATGGATGTAATGTTGTAGACCTCTTCAACATAGTGCCCATATTCTCCCACAATGTAGTCCAAAATGTACTAAGAAATATGGTATCCCTATCTAAGATGATGCTCCTTGGTATCCCAAAGTGCACCCAGACTTGTTCAAAGAACAAGTTTGTTGTTTCATGTCCTTTGATCGTATTTTTACAAGGCATGAGAATGCACAGTTTGGTGAACCTGACAACTACCACAAATAAATAGCCATGACCCTTATGCATGGTTGTTAAACCTCCCACAAAATCCATGGAAATGTTTTCCCAAGGTTGAGTGGGTATAGGTAAGGGATGGTATGGACCTTTCTTCCTATTATTGGGCTTGTTGGTACAACAAAGTATACATCCTCTAATATATCGTGCTACATCTTCTTGCATTTTGGGCCAATACACTTACCGTTGTAAATTGGAAACTGTCTTCCCAACACCAAAATGTCCTACAACCTTGGAGGTGTGAGCCTCTCTGATAAGTTGTAGTCCTTCATATTTAGGGACACAAAGATTTTCAATATTGTAGAGTAAATCATTCAATGATAATCATCCTTTTCGTCACCTTCTTTTATATGAATTTTGCCCTGTAGTTGTTGAAACATCTCCTTGAAGTCATAATATTTTGTGTATGCCTCTATGTATGCATCATGGGTAAAAGGCTCCATGTGCACCATATTTCCCAAAGTTGTAATCTTGGATGTGGGTGGCCATGAAAACATGTATGCAAACTTGTTTATGCTTCCCTTGTTATATTTGATGGCTAGATGAAATTGTTGTAAAAACCCCATCCACTTGTAATGCACGATTTGTTGTAGCTTACTTTGGGCCTGTAAATACTGTAGTGGATATTGATTTGTGTGGATGATGGTCTCCTTACCCATCAGATAGTGTTTCCACTTCTTGACAGCTTGAACTAGGGCATAGAGTTCCTTGTCATAGGTAAGGTAGTTGAGAACTACCCCATGAAATATTTTTGAATGATAGCATACCAACCTTCCTCCTTGCATCAAAACGACTCCCATGGCATAGCCACTTGCATCTATCTCCAGTTCAAAGGGCTTATGAAAGTTTGGTAGCATGAGCACTGGTTCTTAACTGATCTTTCTTTTCAGCTCATCAAATTCCTTCTACTAATTATTCCCCCACTGGAAACTCTTGCCATTGGATTTTATGGTGTAGAGTGTTGCAGCTACCGTTGAAAATGAAGCTATGAACTTCTACAAGTATTGTGTCGCCCCAACAAAACTTCTAACTTTAGTGAAATTTGTAGGAACTAGCCATTTCATGATGGCCTCCATCTTTGTGGGAACTATATTGAGCGCCCCTCCACCAATCACATACCCCAAAAACACCAAAGGTTGTTGAGAAAACTCACATTTCTTGAGATTGGCTAACAGTTAGTGCTTCTTCAGAGTCTCTAATACATGCATAAGATGTGAGATGTGCTCCTCCTAGGTAGCACTATAAACCAATATATCATCCAAATAGAGAATAACAAATGAATCTAGATAAAGGCATAAAACACCATTCATTAGTCTCATAAATGTAGCTAGTGCATTGCATAAACAAATGGCATAACCAACCACTCATACAAACCTTTCCTTGTCTTGAAGGTAGTCTTCCAAGTATCTTCTTCTTTGACTCGTACCTGGTGATATCCTGATTTCAAATCCAACTTAGTGAACTACTTGAAATGTTGCAGTTGCTCCAATAGATCATCGATCCTTGGCATAGGGTATTGATTCTTCAATGTAATCTTGTTTAATGCTCTGTAATCAATACACATTCTCCAAGTTCCATGCTTCTTGGGTACAATTATGATGGTTCACCCACAAGGTGAGGTACTTGGTTGAATCACACCCTTCTCCAACAACTCCTACAATTGCTTCTTCACTTCATTCACTTTTAGAATAGACTGTCTAAACAACCCATTATTCGACAATTGGGAGTCTGGAAATAACTGTATTTCATGCTCCACATCCCTCTTGGGTGGTATCCCTTTAGGCTCCTTGAACACTCCTATGTATTCCTGTAGCAACTCCTCCAACTGATGTTTTTTTTCTTTAGTACACCCCTCCATGAATGCCTTCACTCTCATTGGCTCATCATCAAATTGTTTTCTCTTAAGAAAAGAAAAACATATTTCTTACTAGAACTAATCAACTTCTTGGCTTGGTTGGCACTTAGTAGTGAGATCTTTGACTTGCCTTTATGTGCATTGATGATGTAGGAAATCCCATCCTTGATCAGTTGGTATTGGTTGTCTCTCTACATGAACATGTCATCCCTCATATACATGTAAGGGATTCCAAACAATACTTCACATACATCAAGGGGTACTACATCCAATTCCACTTCATCAATAAAATTTTCACTTACAACAAATTTAATCTTACACGATTTCGTTACCTTTATCTCAATATCCTTGTTTACCCAACCCAATGGATAGGGGCTAGGATGATCATGAACCTCCAATCCAAGCTTGATGACCAGATCCACTGCTATGAGATCATCTTGTGAACCAAAGTCGAACAAAGCATTTATCTTGGTCTTCTTGACCTAAATATTGATATGGAAGAACTTGGTCATCTCCTTCTCTTCCTAGTGATGAAGGCTACTCATATTCACCTCCTTCTGCATAGATGTGCAGACAATATTTTCATCCACATCTGAGCTACTTTCAATCTGATTGCTTGAATATGTGGCTAGAAGGTTCTTTTTCTTTCTATCCTTCTTGCAGTTCTTCGGGTCCAGCTCTGAATGTAGTTTCTATCATTTTTCCTCGATGTGGCCATCAATTTTGCAATGATTGCAATGGATGTTCCCATCTTTTCACTGATGTGTAGTAGTTGTTTTCTTCTTATGTTTTCTCCCTTTCCACTTCTTCTTCCCCTCCTTGGAAGATTCTTGGTGCTCTTTCTTCTTCAAACCACTTGGTTTCCCTTTCTTTTGGCCTATGTTTTTCGGGTATTGTGCATGTACACGTGCCTCATCCACTATCATTGTCTTGAAGAGCATCACCTGCTTTTGTAGATGATTGTGGAAACCCCCCAGATACTTGATAAGTATATATGAGTTCTTGGGAGAGATATCCAACATGATGGCCATCTTTATGAACTCATTGGTGTACTCATGTACATTATGCCCTTTCCTATGCCTGAAGTAGTGCCACTATATCCATTGGTCCTATACATACCCAATAGGGTAGAATTGGGACTTGATGAGGGTTTTGAATTCCTCCCACCCAGTTATTGGTGGCTCTCCCTCCAACTTAAGTGATTCTGTGTGGATTTCCCTCCAGGTTAAAGCATGGCCCTCAAACTTCAATCTAGCTAATTAAATCTTATGCTCTTCCTCTATATGGTGAACACTAAAATAAAATTCTAGTTGTTGCAACCAATGATTTAGTTTTAATGCATCGATCTCACCTTGGTATAGCTTTATGCCCACTTTCGCTTCCATCTTGAATAGGTACTGTGAAGGGTTCACGACACTCAAACTCAGCTGCTCTTTCTTAGATTCTTTCCATGACTCCTTTCCTGAGTCTTCTTGATCTTCTAATTTCCCCTCTAATTCGTTCTTTGAGTTAGAGACTCCATCATCTTTGAATGGTATGAGATTGCTTTCTAGAGACACCATGAGGAGGTTCATATTGTGAGTCATGTTGACAAATTGCACTTCCAACCTCTCAAATATCTCTTCTACTGGATCTCAAGGATTGTTATGAACAGACTCGTCTTCCATGGTTATGGTTTATGCGACTTCTCTTTAAGTTGATTCTTGGATCCTACAACTTCCCATGAATACCCAAAAGAAAAACTTGCTCATATACCAATATGATATGTAAACTGTCATGGATATTCCACTGGAATAGTTCATCACAAAAGATCTAATAAAATACTGGAATATTTACTATTGAGGTCATTTTACCTTTAGATCTCCAGAATATTTAGTTACTAGTTTTCTGCTTATGGTTGTTGCATCTACCTGGAAATTGCCCCTACTGCATATGAGAGATTTGATCGGGTGTGGGTGAGATACAAAAGGATCCACACAAGTTGTCGAGACAAGGTGTTTTGCACCAATGATGTAGTCTTTTCATCCTTAAGATGTACCCCAGATAGAAAGTGTGTGGATGCAGATTTGCATTCAATCTTGTGGAATCTAACCAAGAGATCATTGGCATACTTAGTCTCGGACATCTTGATTCCTAAAGCATCCTTCTTGACCTCAAGGCCAAGGAAAAATTCTAGTGGACCTATGTCCGTCATAGAAAACCTTGTTGGTAGTACGATTACCATTACACCAAAACCCGCAGGTGGTTGGTAAACTCACCACCGCCAGATTTCAAGGATCCATGAGAGGCGATTAGTCCCTTGTCACGATACACTGGGCAGCACTGACTACTTGCAATTTCGTGTACCAATCTCCCCCTTAGCGCGATTCGAGTGTGCATCGAACTCGTGACCTCTAGCTCTGATACCATTTGTTGGTAGTACGACTATCGTTACACCAAAACCTGCAGGTGATTGGTAAACTCACCACCAAAAGATTTCAAGAATCCATGAGAGGTGATTAGTCCCTTGTCACGATACACCAGGGAGCGCTAACTACTTGCAATTTCGTGCAACAAACCTATCATGCAAAATGTCTTTGATCGTAGCAATTGTTAAGGCCAAACTTCCTATGATTAGGAGGTTATCAACATATAGAACTAAGATCAACAAAGAGTTTGAGGTTCTCAGCATGTAGATGTTTGGATATAATATACATCTAATAAAAATTTGAGAAATAAAATAAACATCCATCTTCTCATACCATGCTCCAGGCGCTTGTTTGAGGCCATAGAGTGACTTTTTCAGTCGACATACTAAGGATGAGTTTTGTATGAACCCCTGAGGTTGCTCCATGAAAATATCCTCTGAGATATCCCCATGAAGAATGGAATTATTCACATACATCTTGTGAAATTTGGAACCCCCTGGCTGCTACAATAGCAAGGGCCAACCAGATGGAGCTTATCTTTGCTACTAGAGCAAAGGTCTCATCATAGTCTATGTGGATCTACTAGAAACCTTTGGCAACCATTCTTTCCTTGTACCTTATCACTTGTCTATTTTATTCCTTCTTAGTCCTGCAAAATCTTTTGCATCCAGAAATATTCCTATTTGAAGGAAGTGGAACCAGATCCCAAGTTTAGTTCTCGACGAGAGAGTTGTACTCCTCTTGCATAACAACTTCCTAGAAGGGATTCCCTGGATCCTCTACATAGGTCTATGGGTCTGAAGCTAGAACCATGTAGCAATGCATGGGAATCAGTGGTTTGGTAGTTGTGAGTGCATGAGGAGGCTTCTCAAATTGGGATCTCTTCATCCTCTAATCCGTTGGATCCCCCACAAGGTCACATGTTGCATGTAGGGTGGTATGTTCCCACTTGAGCATTTGTTTTGGCTCATCATCTACGTGTTCATCATATTCTGAATCAGATTCAGAACTTAAATCTGAGCCATGATTTGAAAGAGTGGACTCATCATATATGATGTCTGGTGCAGGAGCAAGTATAAAGGTCTTTGCATGGGTCTCCAATGGTGCATGCATTTCCTCAAACTTGACACTTTGCTCCATAATGAGCTTTTCTATTGAGGGATTAATCAACATGTAACCCTTCACGCCATCAGGATATCCCACGAAGATGCATGTGGTGTTTTGAGGATCTAATGCTTTCCTATTTTTAGAGGGTATGTGGCCCACACACGTGATCCAAATATTGGAAAGTGGGTGACTTCCAGTTTGTTGTTGCTCCATGCCTCAAAGCGAGTCTTTTCCTTGAAAAATATGTGAGGATATCTATTATGAATGTAGTTAGCACAATTAAGTGTCTTGGCCCAAAGCTTGGAAGGAAGATACCTTGCATGCGACATGCATGTGGCCATCTCTTTGAAGGATATGTTCTTCCTCTTAGCTACCATGTTTTGTTGCAGAGTGTATGGTACTATATGTTGCAGTTGTATTGTTGCATTTGTAAAAATATGTTGGACTCGGTTCACATATTCCCCCCCATTGTTTGTGTGGAGGATCTTGATCTTCCTCCCAGATTGAGTCTCGACATGTGCTTTGAATTCTTTGAGATACTCAAAAACTTCATACTTCTGCCTGAGAAAATACACCCAAGTGTATCGTGATAAATCATCAATAAATGTAAGCACATGCCTCGTTTTGTTGATGGATAGATGAGGAAAGGGTCCCATTAGATAATTATGGATAAGCTCCAAGGGAGAGGAGGCCCTCCAAGCCTTCCCTTTCTCAAACTTCTCTTGAGGATGTTTTCCAAGATCGCATTCTTGACAAAATCTTTTGGAAAAGTGTATGTCGTGCAAGCCTATGACCATTCCCTATTTGTTGAGTTGTTGCAAGTACTTGAAGTTTACATGACCAAATTTATCATGCTAGAGTCTACCATCATTATGAGCATGAGTCAGTAGTAATGTTGAATTAGACTTAGCAATAAACTTATTGAATGTATGCAAACGAGACTGGTGAATTACCTCACCAAAAACAATATTGGAGTTATCATGCATGTCATATATGGTTACGGAATCAAGTATGAATTCTACCCTTTTTCATGTGCCTGAGTGTGTTATTTGATAAACAAATAGTATATTCACAAAAAGTTTTGGAACATGCAAGACGTTCTCAAAACTTCCATGTTGGAGTTCTACTCTCCCTTTTCTAGTGACCTCCACTGGGGTATCATCACCCATGAGGATGGGAGGACATGTGCATGTAGTAATAGAAGATAAAAAAAAATTAGGTGGATTCCATGTGATGGGATGTGCCTGAATCCAAGATCCATGCATTAGGAGAAGTATGAATAGAAATTAAATCATGAGAATTACCTATTTTGTCTGGTGGTTGGTCTCCCAGCTTCTTCTTAGAATTCTTTGGAATGCATCCCTCGATATTGTTCTATTGAAGTTCCTTCTCCATGAGATCTATTGTCTTCTTCCTGCATGATGATTCAGAATGATAGTCGTGGTTGCAGTAACTACATTTTGACTTCCCTTTCTTTCCTTGTCCACCTTTGGAGCTGTACAAATCATCTTAGGGTTTGGAATTGCCTTCCTTATTATGTTTAGAATGTGCATTTCCCTTTCCTTTCTACTTGGACTTCTAATTGAACGTCTTGTTTCTCTCATGCACAACAAGTGCATGCGCATTGGGACCCTTGATTGTCCCCATTTTTATTATCTTATCTTGCTCATGCATTAGGGACTCAATAAATTGATCCAATGTAGGCATTTTCCATGTTTCTCCTGAAGTGAATCTCATTGTATCGAATGTTGAGGCAAACACAACATACTATGGACCAAGTTTTGACAAAATAGAAAGGATTAATCGATTGTGTTGAGTTGATTTGTCAATACCACATCCCTTTAGATGAAGAAGAAGAGACTTGAACTTCGTGAAGAAGTCCCAAATGTTATCAAATATTTTCAAATCCAGGGAATTCATCTCTACCTCGAGCATGTGGCCTCTCATCTCGTCCTTTTTTCCAAAGAGATCTTCCAATTTTGTCCAAATCTCATCTAGAGTAGTACAAACTTCAATGTGAAACAATAGCTCGGGGGACATAGACATGAAAATAAGGCCATAGGCCTCATCCATGACGTTGAGATACAAGTTTTTCTCGATGGTTGATGTTGGCTCAACCTCTGCACCCATTATTATTTGGTACAGGCCTCTGCATTTGAGTTGATGTAGAATTTTTAGCTTCCACGCGAAATAATTATGTGGTGTGAGAAGAATTGTCAGCGAGAACTCCATTCTTTATTTATGCATCTTCCTTCTAAACTTACAAATAAAGTGCATGTGTTCCTTGATCCTAGCAATATGTGGGCTCTAATACCATGTAGAATTGTGGTGAAACCTACATAGAGAATTTAGCTAGCAACAATTCATACAAGCTTGCAAATTGAGAGAGAGAGAAAGAGAGAGAGAAGAATAAAGAATTGTATTAATTGAATGATAGAATGGTTAAAATACACATGATATACTCTACATGAGAAAATTAATGCATCATAGTAGTGATCTAGAGAGATGTGAGCACTCATTGACAGACTCAGGAGTGAATTTCCACCTAGTCCTAGTTAACTAGCCATGCAGTCATAAGTTAACTATCTAATCACAAGTGGAGTGGGGAGATAATCTAGCATGCACATGTGTAGAGCCTTTTTAGTAATGATTCAAGGTAAGTGCACCCTCATGGTGATGATACTGAGGTGATCATACAACACTTGGTGATAATATCGAGGTTACCATGCAAGAATCCACTCCACTACTCTAACTAAACTACAATTGAGTAATGACTGGAGAGGATGGGGCACCCTCATCTATGTTATAAAAATATTTGCCTCACCCCATGCAACTTGCTCAGAAGGCCTTTTCCATTTCCCTATGCAGACTTGAAGTCCCTTTTTGCAATTCCCAGAGCTAAAAATCATATTTTTCCACATATACGCGCCCTAATAACTATACAGCATGCATATATGCAGGTTGCACCATTACAGACCGCGTACATCAGGTTTTGTGCCCAAAACTAAAAAATGGCGTCGAGTCTCCATGTCACGTCATGCGATCCATGATCCTTGACCTTCCATATACTGAAAACATTCTGACTCGACCCTTCAATTCCATTTGAAGGCTATAAATGGGCCATGTCCAAGTTGTGGAAGACAGGAGAAGAATTCAGCTTTGAGAGCAAAGTTCCTCTGAAGAAATTATTCACTTCATATTGAGTCTGCATCCCTTTGTCCTTTTAAGTCTGAACAGATTGTTCAGCCCCCAAGCTCTTCCCTATTTGATGGAGAACCTCGTTGTCTCTCTTATATGAGCTTGTCTTTGGTGGAGGATTGAAGTGGTGGAGGCCCAGCTGGAAGGTACTTAGTTTATCGGTTTTGATACATGCCGACATGGAAGTTTGTCATTCATACACTTCCGTTGATCATATTTTAATAGAAATACTCTTTTCTCGTCCAATTAATGTCTTGAAAATATTTGAATTGTTATTCCATGGGTGTATTTGTTATCTATATTGATGGATTATGCTATTATATGTGCTAACTTTATATATTATCACCATATGCTTGTGTATGTTGGTTGTTGAGGACAAAATGTAGGTATATAGCTTTGAGTTAAGTGCTCAACGGTGGACTTCATCGAACATTTGGATGAGGTAGGCTCTTTATATTGTCTTGTTAGCATGTTTGTTTATATAGCATATTTGAGATTAGAGTTGATTTATGCAGTCATTTCCGTATGTTTTGGTTTAACCCATGCCATAGAGTGATTTTCCTCGTAACAGAATTGGCGCCCATACTGGGGAGGGAATCTTCTTTTCAGGGTTTGGAGTGTTTTTCTCCTTTGATTGCTCTCAGTTGGCTTGAGTTTTCTTGTCGTTTGATTGCTTGACAGCCTATTTTTATTTTGAGTCTAAGTTTCTTGGCCTTATCCTTAACCTGGAAGTGTTTTAATACATATACAGGGGTTTTCCCTTGACAGACGCGTGCATACGC
This sequence comes from Picea mariana, assembly GCA_032191745.1. NCBI lineage: Eukaryota > Viridiplantae > Streptophyta > Pinopsida > Pinales > Pinaceae > Picea > Picea mariana. The sequence goes on along the minus strand of JASDQU010735619.1, from coordinate 65,959 downwards.
GAGTTTTCATTCTATAAAGCGTGTACATATGTGGTTTTTTCTTAAACAGTCGCGTACATCATCCTCGTTTGCTTGATTGTTGAGTTTGGTGTTTGTTGGGTAAGTTTTGATGGTTGTTGAGTCTTCTTGGGTCTCTATCGTGACTGTTAGGTGCCTGCAGAGTGATAAGAAACCTTTCTTTGGTTGAATTTTTGGGCAGTTTTTCTTTCTCACTATATTTCTCATTGGTTGTCCTTACATCTTGGGTTGGGTGTTTGCCTCTTGATATCCTGCTTGGTTTGTCTCTTTTTGCTTACAATAGGGTTTATATATCAAGTTGTTGTTCAGTCCTTGCATTTTCATTTCTTTATATTGAAAATAAAAAAATATACATTTTGCATGTTGGCATTTGATATTTTGGGTTCTTATTATTGATCTTGATACAAGTATGCAAATATTGCATCTTATTTGAAATTGCAGAGTTGAATTGAAAGTTGCATTTTTGAAAAGCTTGATAATTGAAGTTAGTACTTTGCATTATATTCATATTCATTTCTTTCAATTGCTGAGTCATAACATCATTAGTTTCACAGCCACATCTTTTGAGTAAACAAAGCCAATAAAAATAACGTTGATTAAATTTAAAATTGATTAGAAACGATTTTATTTTTCAGGGTGCACAAAATAGCTTAAGATTTAGAGCCTTGGAAGAGGATTTTGTGAGTAAACTTCTCCAAGGCTATTAAACTCAACATATGTGTCTGACTAAGGGAGTGGTGAAATCCATTGTATAATTGGTGACGTCATGAGGCTCTGCTCACATCGGAGTTAAGCACGAGGTTGCGCGAAGTTGATTGAAGAGATATCCCTCTAATACCTTCTTAGTGTCAGAGATATTTCTAGGGATCCATTCATGTATGGGGGTCTTGCTAGTACCTTTACCTCTGTGAGAGGTGGTGCTTTCAATATTTAGGGCTTTGCTACCCTGCCCATATGGTGGAATTGACTTATGATTGTTCTCATGCGCATTGGTTATATTGTGGTGGTTTTAGTTGCTTGACATAGGTAGCCACATAGGTTACTTGCAGGGGTTATTATGTAGGTACCCTGATTCAGATAAGGGTTGGATAGAACATAGCCTTTATGGAGGATTACCTCTCTGAGGGGATCTGACAGACTGCGTTGTTAAGCCCACGAGGGCCCTTATAATTGATTTCGATACCTCTGATATTTTGAAGGGAGTCTCAGGCCCCTCTTAGGCGAGGCATACCTACTTTAGTGAGGGAGGCCCCTTTCAGCCATTATATCATGTTTGTGTGCACTGGCCTTTTTACTTTACTTTAGTGTGTTCTTTGATTATTAGTTGGCCTTAGAAGTTTGTATTGTGTCATGAGTTTTCATTGTTATGGTTAGTGGAGCCCCTGTGACTCCCTCGGTTAGCGCTACCCAGCCCAAGGTCTTTTCTCATTCCATGGGGACGAATCCTTTTGTATTTTCGAGTGGTATGTTGAATCATGATACTCAACCAATACCTTGGGCCTCTAATATGTTTTCTCATGGTATGCCGGACTTGTCTTCGCACTTTCCATCATTTGACTCATCGCCTTATGTGAATACTAGTTTTGGGTCTGGAGGCATGATGCCTCTTTATTCTCCCTTTTCGTTTAGTGGGAGTCATATCACTCAACCAACTCTTATGGTAGGAGGTTGGAATATTCCTTCCTATGGATCCAATCCTAGATTCACTTTTCTAGGAGAAAGTGCTCAAATGGGCGGTCATTCTACTTATTACACCCCGTCCATCTATCCTTCTTCCGTTATGTTGGTTCCTATGAACGCTTTTCCCATGGAAGACCTCCATCTGTCCTCTGGTGTTCCATCTGGGTGGAGTCGGTTTTATAGTATGGGCAACCCCCTTCACGAAGTTCCTTCGTCTGGGGGAAACATATATCCTCATCTAAGTAACCCTTGCCATGTCTCTTTCTCTTCGGAAGAAACTTCATCGATGACGATGTCCATACAACCCTTTATGAATCAATTTTGAGGAGGATACTTTCCTGCCGAACAGGGCCATGGTGTATACCAGAACCCTTCCTGGCCTATAATTTCACAAAACCAGTCTTTCCCAGAACCTCGGTTTCAAATGCCACAACCAACCATTGCCATTCCAGTCACTATAAGTCATAATGACATTATATCACCAACCTCTGCTAGTCATGTTGGAGATTGGCCAACAACCTCTGCAATTCATGTTGAAGACCAACAACCAGTCATTGCATGTCATGCTAGAGGCACAACTCTAGTCAATGTTATTCACACTGCACATCCATCACCAACCTCTGCTAGTCATGTTGGGAATTCATCACCAACCTATTCTAGTCATTTTGGGGGTTCATCACCAACCTCTGCTAGTCATGTTGGTGATTCATCACCAACCTCTGCTAGTCATGTTGGGCATTCATCACCAACATTTACAATTCATGTTGGAGATTTTCTACTAGCCTCTACAAGTCATGTTGAGAGAATGTCACCAGCCACTACAAGTCATGTTGGGGGAATTCATATGATTGAGAAGCCTAGACGTATAAGACACAAGCCTGAGTTCCTTTATAGGCTTTACAAAGGAGATCACCTTACTCTTTTGTGCCCTGCTACTGTTGTGGTACAAGAAGTGTGGTCCTTTTTGGGGGGCCCTTCGGGTTCTGAGTCGTCTTTGATTTCCCAACATTTTAGTCCTTCTTTGGTTGATACAACGGTCTTGTCGATGTAATCTTCGATTGACACCCCTCTTCCGTTAGGGGGTGATGCGTCTCTTGACCATTTTTTCTTTCATCCTTTTCAACCAGCGGTCATGTCGATGCAATCTTCAAACGAAACAACTCCTATTTTGGGGGGTGATGCATCTCTTGACCTTGTTGTCTCGCATCCTGTTCAACCAGCGGTCATGTAGATGCAATATTCAAATGAAACCACTCTTGTTTTTGGTGGTGATGCGTCTCTTGATCTTGTTGTCTCACATCCTATTCAACCAACGGTTGAAGAAGTGGTCATGCCGATGAAATCTTCAGTCTATCCCACTCTTCTCTTGGAGAGTGAAAAGTCTAAGGAAGTGACATTGTTGATGCAATCTTCAGTCAATCCCACTCTTATTTTGGATGGTGATGCGTCCTCCAACCATGTCCTTATCATTTCTAGTCTTGTACCTTCTGAACAAGGGAGCATTCTACTCTCTCTGAGTACGCTCCCTCCAAGTCCTAGGGTGGTTTCCTTTGATTGGAATGATCTTATAGAGACTTGAATTCCTTCTTCTACACCCTTCTAGATAAGGGGCATTCTTCAATATATTGTATATAAGGTAACCTCTGCAAGTATTTATTCCTCCTTGACTTGGAAAGATTTGGGTTTTCTCAAGCTTGTGTCATCTATCTATGAGTTGTTGACTTTCGATAGAAGTCTTGCATGGGAGTCGTAGCCTCCCCCATTATATGATGCTTATAACAACATTCTCGGGTCTTGTTTAAGCTCTTTTTCGACTCTCTCAAAAAGCGAAAAGATTATCGAGTGAACTTGTCTCTTTCACACTGAGCCTTAATTGGATCTGAAAGGATGTCTATTTGGTGTAATTTTAACCCTTTTTTCAGACCAACTAGACTAATTTCGAAAAAGGAATACTCTAGTCACTAGTGGCTAGAAGAGTTCTCCTGGGTATTGTTTTATACTTTTACGGGCAACTAAATTTATGAAAAAAGGACATTCTTTGGAGTTAAGTTGTAATTGCACCTCATTCTCTTATTTGTAGTATTGAGCCTATTTTTGGTTCCTGATTTCACGTTATAATCCTATTACCTCAGCAGTTTGCATCATCATCCAAGTAGAGCCTTGTTTATATCATTTGCAGCTTGAAACCCTGTACCCCAAGAGGAAACATTCCCCCGAGTGTCCATATCCTTCATGCACCTCCTTGCATTGAGAATAGGTATGTTCCACTATTGGAGCTAGTTGCTTACTCGTGACACTTGTTTCCTCCTCTATATCATAGCATTCATTTGTCTATGAAAAAACAAAAAAAAGGCGGGTGGGAAAAGAACATTATCTCATGTTGGCAACAGTCGTGTCGCCTTTGAACAGAGCACAAACTTTTGAGTCCACTTGTCATCTGAAGTTTGGGTTTAGCATGACCTTAGGAAGATGAGATTGTTACTTAGAGTTTACTCCTCCAACTGGTTACTCTTCCAATCCCTATGGAGAGTTTGATTGGTGCCTCTTGCATCACAAAGTTTCATCATCTATGCTTCTAGAGTCCTCCATATGTCCCATGCTCTTGTTCAAAGGATGTCTATAAGCTTGTTTCAGCCATATCTCATAACTCTTGACTTTGCATGTCGGTCATACCCTCAGTGTGTCTCAGAGCTACATGAAGTTGTAGTCCTACTGTGCAGTACCCTAGTCCTACTTTCCTTATGGATAGGTAACCTTGAACCCAACAATCGACATCTCCTCATTGGTCGTTGACTGGGGGGGTTTCCCTTGTGTTCGACGGCAAGAAATCTATTCACACGTTGGGATTCATGCAGTGTCTTGGATGCCATTATCCTTATTGGTGGTTTTCGCGCCTTTGTCAGCAGTTTTCCTTATTTGTTGCTATTCAGAGGGTCTTTTTCATGCATTGCTTGCATCTGGTGCATGTGAAAGAAGCACAGGGTCGTTGGTTCGTGAACATGTTCTTCGTCCAAGTTCCTCCAAATCATCAAGCTACTGCTTTGTACCTCGTGCTAATTGATGAGCGATGCCTTAATGCTCTCCTTTCAGCAGGTCTCCTTCCATCAACTTTAGCTCATATGTTTTGTAAACGATACCTAGAGTCCTATGAGTACCTAGAGGCTTGCAGTCATCAGTGGCAAGTTCTCTCGCCATCGACAGTTGGGAATACATCAATGTCTCCTGATCGATGGATTCTTCAAGTGTTCGGCCTCAACTCCTTTATTCACACTTGTAAGAATGTACTCGGTGCCTTGATACCTACTTTCATTATCGGTAGGTTGTCTCACATTTGTTAATGGTATACCTCAATGATCGGTAATCAAATGAAGTCTCATTGTGTTCGACCTCAAATCCTTTATTCACATGATGTAGACTTTCACCTTTGGCGGATCGTGTAGAAGACTTGAAGACATCAGTTCATAGTCCGAGCTTTCCTAAGCTGTTGTTAGCATTCATTGGACCAGTACCTATATGACTTCAGTAATCATGGGAGATAAGATTGTACTCTATTGTATATAGATATCTTCAGAATGATTTTGAGACTAGTTTTCATTGGGCCTTGTTCGTGACTATGATAGCCTATGGCATGTATCCACTTTTGTATTGCCTACGCATGGCTATGAACAGTTGTTCGGTATATTTCCACATGGATCTGCAGTGTAATTCAAATTGGCAGCCATGTGTACAAAGTCATTATGGATTGTAATATTCTTATGAGCAACTAGTTCGTCCAGCGGGGTCTCAATTACTCCACTTATGGGAATTATAATGTATTTCGACCATCGCAGATACTCCTCTGACCTCACACATTAGGGGGCATATGTTATAGAAATATTTTCCTCACCCCGTGTAACTTGCTCAGAAGGCCTTTTCCATTTCCCTATGCAGACTTGAAGTCTCTTTTTGCAATTCCCAGAGCTAAAAATCATATTTTTCCACATATGTGTGCCCTAACAGATATACAACATGTGTATACGTAGGTTGCACCATTACAACCCGCATACATCGGGTTTTGTGCCCAAAACTAAAAAATGATGTAGGGTTTCCATGATCATTGACCTTCCATATACTGGAAACGTTCTGACTCAGCCCTTCAGTTCCATTTGAAGGCTATAAATTGGCCATATCCAAGCTGTGGGAGAGAGGAGAAGAATTCAACTTTGAGAGCAAAATTACTCAGGAGAAATTATTCATTTCATATTGAATATGCATCCCTTTGTCCTTTTAAATCTGAACACATTGTTCAGCCCAAGCTCTTCCCTATTTAATGGAGAACCTCATTGTATCTCGTATATGAGCTTGCCTTTGGTGGAGGATTGAAGTGATGGAGGCCCAATTGGAAATGACTTAGTTTCTCGGTTGCGAGATGTGCCGACACAAAATTTTGTCATTCGTACACTTACGTTGATCATATTTTAATAGAAATACTATTTTCTCGTCCAATTAATGTCTTGCAAATATTTGAATTATTATTCCATGGGCATATTTGTTATGTATATTGATGGAGTATGCTATTATATGTGCTAGTTTTATATATTATCACCGTATGCTTGTGTATCTTGGTTGTTGAGGACAAGTTGCAGGTATATAGCTTTGAGTTAAGTGCTCAACAGTGGACTTCATTGAACGTTCGGACGAAGTAAGCTCTTTATCTTGTCTTGTTATTATGTCTGTTTATATAGCATACTTGAGATTAGAGTTGATTTCCGCAATCATTTCCGTCTGTTGTGGTTTACCCCATGCCATAGAGTGATTTTCCTCGTAACAATCTAGGAGAAAATATCTACCAGAAACACCCTCAACATAGACTAATCAACCTAAGAAAAAAAATACTAAGTAAATGTGTAATATCTCCAACATACACAAATAACATGGGGATAGAATTCAAAACTAACTACTTATAAATATAAATAGTTAACCAAAACATTAACCAAATACCTATATTAAAAATTTGAATATAATGATTAATATAAATATAATTCAAAATGTGCCGCTAAAGTCAAATTCCCTCAAGTCTATTCATTTTCATTTTTCATGGACACCTAGATAAACAATCTTTATACGTATCCTTTTTCTTTAGCTATAAAATTAAATCTCAAAAACTATCTACCTATATATATGTTTAAAAATAATTTTATTTTGTATAATTAAAAATTTACACTATTTATCCGTATCCTTTTTCTTTGACTATAAAATTAACTCTCTAAAACTATTTATATTAAACTATCGATATATACGTTTAAAATTATCCGTATCCTTTTTCTTTAACTATAAAATTAACTCTCTAAAACTATTTATATTAAACTATCGATATATATGTTTAAAAATAATTTTATTTTGTATAATTAAAAATTTAGTTTGATTTGTTATTAATTTATTTATTAAAAAAATAATGGAAAAATAACTGAAATTTGGATTAAAATAGGTGAAAGCATGTATATATATAATAATCTTCAAGGATTTTTGCTTCAATATGGGTCACTTATGATACCTTGTTATAAGACAATAACAACTTGGAGGAAGTGATTTCATACAAATATCTTGGAATTGATATTCACCACAAGTTCAATTGGAATTATAGCATTGAGAAAAGGATTATTGGGGGATGGAAAGCTTATTATGGGCGTGAAAACAATTGTAAATCAGTTGATCTTTGGAGTTGGGATAAGAAGAAACTCATCTTTGAGACTCTTGTTACACCTGTTATTTTTTATGGATGTGAAGTCTTGGGTTGTAGTATCTCTTGTGAATCATGGAGACTATCTCATCCTCCTCTTAGAAACAAGCCTCTCCCCCATTAAGAGCATGGCTATGACTATATAACTATTGTATAAGAACAAGTTAAACAACATGGAAGACAAGAGGCTCGACTCAAGCAAGGATGGCATAAAGATGCCTAAACTATTGGGGAATCATGGAAGACATCATTTTGCAGAATAAAGATACTATTAAAAAAATCGTCAAATCAAAATTTAAGGAGAAAATGTGGTGTGATAAAAGTTAGAGGAAAAAAGAAAATTAAGGTATTATAAGGATGTAATCAACCCTAATCTAGAAGATCAAAATTATCTATATGTTTTTCCAAGTGTAACGAAAAAAATAAGCATTGTTAAGATAATAACAAATTCTCACGAGCTCCATAGTGAAACTGGTTGTTGCTCAAACGTCATAGGATGAAAGAGTGTGTCACATTTGTGACACTAAGAAGTCAATTCCTAAAACACCATGGGATGAAAAACCATGTCACCTTTGTGACACTAAGAAGGTTGAAGATGAAAAGCACTTTCTCTTGTCTAGCCTATACCTATATTAGATCTCATTTTCAAAATATTTGTCACACTGCCAACCTTCTTAACTTCTAACTCAACAAAAGTATGGTGATCTTCGAAAGCTTCTTTTAATGCTTTTCTAGCACAGAAACAAAATTCTAAAGAATTCCTGAACTTTTAGAAAGAAACACATGTTCTTAAACCCACTTAAACTGTATATAAATGTATATAAAAGATAAATTAAGTAATTGAAATAAAGAATTTTCAAATTTTTGAAAACAATTATTTAATTATTAATAAAAAAAATTAATCAATTTTAATGAAAAAGTATTAATAATTATAAATTGATTTATCAATTAAAAAAACATTAAAACATGTTGGATCAAAGTTAATTAACATTTTAGATATTCAAAATTATTTTTTAATAATAATCATAATATATAATAGTCAAATTCTCATTAATTTTATAACAAAATAGGTTATTCAATAAAATCTAAAACCTAAAACACCTTACAAAAATACAAATAAAAATTATTTTTTATTGGTTTTTTTTATAAAAACCACATGACAAAGTAATTAATTTAAATACGTAAATCAAATATATTAAAATTGATTTTAATGGTAATTATCACTATTATAAAAAAATTTAAAAAACTATCAAAATATAAATATTTTAGTGTATACCTCTTATTTAATAAATAAGAGTTTAAACTTTAAACACATCAAATCGACATTTAATTAAATTAATTAAAAAATAAATATCTAATTCAATAATTTTTATTTAATAAAAATAAATAAGAGATTTTTATACATCGACATTTAATTAAATTAATTAAAAAATAAATATCTAATTCAATAATTTTTATTTAATAAAAATAAATAAGAGATTTTTATACATCAACTTGACATTTAACTAAACTATAAATCATAATTTTAAATTAAATTATTATTACTAGTTATATCATTTTTATTTTAATATCAGGATAAGATATCAAATTGGTACATGAGATTTTCTATACTTTATCTTACTCTTTTCTGATTTTTGAACTTATATCCTACAAAGAAGGAAACATTTGGTAAAGTCTAGGAAGGTATACATACCCTACCCTTGTGACCTGTGATCTTTTAAGAGGAAACACATGTTCTTAACAATTAAGCCCACTCAGGCTGTATATTGTAAAAGAGGAAACACATGTTCTTAACAATTAAGCCCACTCAGGCTGTATATTGTAAAAGAGGAAACACATGTTCTTAACAATTAAGCCCACTCAGGCTGTATATTGTAAATCATTAGACCCACTCAAGTTGTAAATTTTCTATACTCTATCGTACTCCTTCCTTATTTTTGAACCTATTAAAATACATATTCTAAATCATTAAACCCACTCAAGTTGTAAAAATAATTGTAAAACCAATTAAAATTTAAATAATAAATAATTAATGACAAAGTGAGATAATTTTACATTATAAAATTATTATTAGTTGACATTTATACACTGTTGAAGGAATTAAAATATAATTTAATGACCATTTTGTCACGTAAATATGATCGTGCGACAGAACCACTATTCTATACTTATTTTCTTTGCAAATACGACAAGATTTTTGCAAGAAAATTGAATTTCCACGTTAAGTTCGATCTTACACAATTGAATAGTGCAATTGACATCTGTTTGATCGTACTAATTAATAATGTTAGCTTAAAATGGATAGCAACTTATCCGGGCGGCCAGATAATCCTTTGGCCATTACGATTCCATCCACTGGAATTCTTCAGGAATCTCTGGCTCCTTCTCAGGGGAAGAGTTATCTATTTGTAATAAAAGACAAATCTCTTCAAAATAATTCGATTTTATTCTTAAAAATTATAGGTTTCGATTTGATTTTAAAAAGATATGTTTGAGTGTGTTAGAAGAAAAGAGATTGTAAATTAAAATTTCATATGTTTTTTTGATGGGTTAACAGTGTATTTTCACTGGTAAAATACGAACTTTTCTTCACATTTTATCCCAAAAAAAAAAAATAGTGATCCCGATAGACTCTGTGACTCTGTGAAGTTAAGATTCTTGTAATAATACGCCGGAATTTAAGCCAAGTTGCAACATGTGGGCCGCTTGCTTGATCTGTGGAATATATTTTTGTGCATAGAATTTCTGTATTGTGTGGCGTTTTATTTATTTACTCTCAATACATGGCTGGGCAGTCCAATGGGTCTCACGATGATCTACTGCTGGGTGCCGAAGGTTCGAGTGATCCAACCCAACGGCCGGCCACGACTCTTCTCGGTGCCCATCACGATATCCGAGCTTCTCCATCTGTATCCCCGTCACTGCGTCCGCCACGTCTCAGGATCGATTCTCTCTGCGGACGACGAGCTCGAAGGCGGCAGCACGTATCTGCTATTGCCACCGCCCAGGCTCTTTCCTTGCTATTCCTCCGCCCACTCCTCTTGTTTTCTGCACAAGGATAAAGAAGAAGAGACGGCCATCGGACGCGGCGGCACCTTGATTTGGAAACCCAGAAGTCGAATGAGAGTCCGGCGGGATTCGAACCAGCGACGCTCTTCAAGAATATCACCGCAGGAATGGCATAATAAGCACAGCCGCTGTCACAAAACCCTAAGGCGTACGAGCTCGTGGCAGCCGTCGTTAGACATGATTTCCGAAAACAATCCGCTTCTGAAGACCAAGGATGAGCGGCCGATGAAAAAAAAGGAGAAAAAGAAGGCAAAACCCTGCAAAAATACGTTCAATCACAGCTTACGGTAAGTATTTGTTTCTGTTATAATATAATTTTGTTGTACAGTGAAGTGGAGGGAGTTACAGGAAATTGATTCAACCGAGGTCGTGTTGGATTTTTGTAGGACTGAAGAAAGGGCGTCGAATTTACAGGTTCTGGTGCTGCCTGGCTTTATATATTGATAGCCACCGTGAATAACTTCGTAATATAATGAAATGTAAATAGAGGTTGTTAGAGGTCGTCGGTTCGAGTTCAGTAAATAGCCCCGCCTGCTTTCCCTTTTGTACAATCATCTGTTCGGTTTGCCCTTTTCTTTATTCATCTGTTCGGTAGATCTGGATAATTCATTCCAATGGGTTTGGATTTCCCTTTCATCGAGTTTAATTCCTTCTGCTGCAGTGGTAGATATCTTATATGTTTTGTATTTTAATAACAAATTTAGTCTCATCTATTTTAACTTCGACTTCGGTTTCAGCATGGAAAGATATTGGAATCAAAATTTTATCTGGCGAGAAAAGTCTGCACTTCCCAAAAGTTTTATAAATTCCGAATAAAAATGGATATATATTAATATATTTCATTAAATTTTAAATAATAAATTTAATTGAGAAGGATTGCTCGTACGCATCGGGCGAGGAAGGAAAATTTGAGATTTTGGAATTGGCTAATCAGGAAGGATGGCTCGTCCCGCATCGGGCGAGGAAGGCATTTGGCCGAAAAAAACTGAGTTAACAATGAGCGGGAAATCCGTAGTTCCAGTCCCTATTTTCCACCAAATGTGTGAAACTAGTCATTTTCCAATATTTGGTATATTTTATATATTCTTATATTATCGAGAAATTACGTATATAATAATGGAGG
>JASDQU010735619.1:8453-23914 GCA_032191745.1 Picea mariana | reverse complement strand
CATATTCCTTAAATTTTATAAAACAAATACATAAATTAACATACCTGGGTCTGATGCTAACCCTCCGTTTTCTGCTTGTCTTGTTGACCTTCCTGCTTCTGCCTTGCCCGACTTGAATCCATGGACCAACTTTGCCCAAAATCGAGTTTCCACCCTGCCAACTAGGACAACTACCTAGCTCCAGGATACTATATGGATATCCTGCCCCCCGTGCCCAAAACCCCTAGCAAACTGGTGCCCCCTGAACTAATCCTCCCGACTCCAGAACTCAACTCTCCTCTCTGCAAATCCAAGAGAGCTCCCAAAATAAAATTTCCCGTAGAATGATCCTCCCTGCCTTCGTAAACCTCCTCCCCTCATATCCCTCCTTCACTTCCCTTTCTCCTCATTTATTAACTTATCTACACATTCATTACCTTATCCGATTATTAATGCTTTATACTATTATTCATGTCCCCTTATCCGTTTATTAATGCCCCTTATCCCCTCCGTATATGTAATATTTAATTTAACAATATAATTTATTAATCCTATTAATTTAATACTCATGTCAATGAATGTAACATGTAATTAATTAATCAAATTGTAACCATTAATTAATTAATAAATATTTAATTAGTATCATTATACCAATCTTTGTTTAATTAATAATATGTTAGAAAAATTAATTACCTAATAATTTTACTTAATAATTCCCTAAACATATATTCTACTAGGGCTGTTACAATATTGAGTACACCGGAGCTGAAGGAACTACAAATGCATCTTGAAGAACTTTTGAAGAAGGGGTATATATGCCCAAGTGTGTCACCTTGGGACGCCCCAATTTTATTTGTGAAGAAGAAGGATGTGAAATTGATATTGTGCATTGACTTCAAACAATTGAACAAAATGACTATAAAGAACAAGTATCCTTTGCCAAGAATCGATGATCTGTTTGATCAGTTAAATGATGCAAGCATATTCTCAAAGATTGATTGCAGGTCAGGATATCATCATGTAAGGATCATAGATGAAGACATCAGCAAGACCTCCTTTAGGACAAGGTATGGTCATTATGAATTCACAGTGGTGCCATTTGGGCTATCAAATGCACCAACTGTTTTCATGTGCTTAATGAATGGTGTTTTCCAGGAATATTTAGACAAGTTTGTCATTGTCTTTTTGGATGACATCCTTGTATATTCCAAGTCATAAGAAGAGCATGAGCATCACTTGAGGATGTTGTTACAAGTGTTAAGAGAGCACCAATTGTATGCAAAATTGAGCAAGTGCTCATTTTATCAGAACCAAATTCACTATTTGGGGCATATCATATCCAAAGAAGGGATAGAAATGGACCTTAAAAATAATGAGGCCATTAAAGGGTGGACAACACCTAAGAATGTGACAGAAGTCAGATCCTTCATGGGTCTAGCTAGCTACTACAAAAGATTCATTGCAGGGTTTTCGAGGATTGCTCACCCAATCACTTGCAAAGGAAGGGGGTGAAGTTTCAATGGAAAACAAAATGTGAAAAGAGCTTCTAGCAAGTGAAGCAGTGGTTAACTAGTACACCAATTCTGAGGATTGTTGATCCGAATGAATATTTCATGGTTTGCATCGATGCATGCAAATAAATACTTGGTGGAGTCCTCAGTCAGAATGGGTTGTGATATGTTTTGAATCCAGAAAATTGAAAGAGCATGAAAGGCTCTATGCCACTTATGATTTGGAGTTGGAAGCCATAGTGCATGACTTGAAGAAGTGGAGGCACTACCTCATGGAAAAGAGGTTTGAGTTAAGGACAAACCATAATGGTCTGAAATATTTGTTTGATCAAACAACTTTAAATTCCAGACAAAGCAGATGGTTGGAATTCCTTTGTGAGTATGACTTTGATATTAGGCACACCAAAGGAAAAGAGAACAAAGTAGCTGATGCACTCAATAGGAGAGTGAATCAACTGCATGCTACAAAAATTAACATGTATCAAACTGATATTAAAGGCATAATCTGAGGCTGCAAAAGTAGATTTGCAGTACATGGAGTTGGTAACAAAATTACAACAAGGTAAAATGCAACAGAAGGTTGAAGATTATGAATTGGGAAATGATGAAATTCTCTTGTACATGAACATAATTTATGTGCCAAATTCTCATGAACTCAGGAGTATGATTTTGAAAGAAATGCATAATGTACCTTATGCTAGACACCCGGGATATCAAAAAACAGTTGCGATAGTCAAGAGTCAATACTATTGGCCAGGCATGAAGAGGGAGATTGATGAGTACATTGATAAATGTTTATAATGTCAGAAGGTAAAGGATGAGCATAGGGACCCATCTGGGTTACTGCAACCATTTCCCATTCCTGAGTGGAAGTTGGAAGTGGTGTCAATAGATTTCATCACCAGATTACCCAGAGAAAGCAAGCAACATGATTCTATCATGATGGTGGTGGACAAGCTTACTAAAGCTACCCATTTCATTCCAATGAAGACTACTCACAAGGAAACCAATGTTGCTGATATTTATATGGGGGAAGTAGCACACTTGCATGGAATACCCAAGACAATTGTGTTCAAAAAAGACCCAAATTTTACCTCAAAGTTCTGGAGGGGATTATTCAAAGGGTTCAGAACAAATCTAAACTTCAACACAACTTATCATCTCGAGTCTGATGGGAAAACATAAAGAGTGAACCAAGTGATAGAGGATATTCTAGGTATGTACGCGATGGACAAACCATCTAAATGGGAAGATTATCTACACTTGGTAGAATTTTCCTACAACAATGGGTACTAAGCATCTTTGAAGATGAGAAAATTTGAGGCACTTTATGGCAGAAAGTGCAACACACCAATAAGCTGGGACAACCCAACTGATAGAGCGGTGATTGGGCTAGAGGTGCACAAGGAAATGGAAGAGCAAATGTTAAAGATAAAACATAATTTAAAGGCTGCCCAAGACAGGCAGAAAAACTATGTTGACAAGGGCAAAAATCGCAAGGAAATTAACGTGGGTGATCATGTATTCTTGAAGGTGAAAGCCAACAAAAGTTCCATGAAGTTGGGAAACTGTTCCAAGTTGCTATTCAAATATTGTGTGCCGTTTGAAATCCTAGAAAGGATTGGACCAATAGCTTATATGATTTCATTGCCTGCATCTATGTCTATACATAATATGTTCCATGTATCATGGCTTAAGAAATATATACCTGACACTAATCATGTTATTGATTGGAATGTGATTTAGGTGGAGAAAGAAAGCACTTTTCAAGTACATTTGGTACACATTCTGGACTGGAAAATCAAATAGCTCTGGAATCAAGCCATAGGGCTTGTAAAGGTCCAATGAACCTGGTATGGTCCTAAAGACGTAACGTGGGAGCATGAAGATGCTATGCGGTCAGAATACCCGCATATTTTTGAAGATTTTGGAAATCTTGTTTGTAATATGTAAATATGATGCACTGAGGACAATGCATAAATAAGGGGAGGTGATTGTAATACCCCAAGGCCGAGCCCCTATTGAATTGTAATTATGTTTATAGGTTGGTGAGCCAAGTGTTTATAAGTTGGGAGGCTTATGTGTTTAGTAGGTCGGAGAGCCTAGATGTTGAAGGCCAGGGAACCTGATTTTTGTATATGTAAATACTACATCATTAATAAAATTACATCGCTGCATGTAGACTAACCACGAAGAAAAATTTATTGAGGACTAAGCTCCACTAGGAAGGGAAAGGGAAAGGGGCTAATATGCTAAGAAAAAGGGGCTAAGATTGAGGGCTTAACCCAAGGGAATATTAAAATATATTTTCCTAAAATACTAAGGCTTGGGAAATAAACCCTGTTATCATAAGTTCCTTTAGGCTGAGGA
Source organism: Picea mariana (assembly GCA_032191745.1). Classification (NCBI taxonomy): domain Eukaryota; kingdom Viridiplantae; phylum Streptophyta; class Pinopsida; order Pinales; family Pinaceae; genus Picea; species Picea mariana. The sequence goes on along the minus strand of JASDQU010735619.1, from coordinate 20,054 downwards.
ACGAGCTCCCAAGAGAGACATGTGTCAACCTGGGTGCATGTAGATTTATGTGGGAAAATCCATAGTTGTGGGGGTTTTCTCACCATTATGCCCAGGCTCCCCACTCACACACACACTTAGATTGGGCATTGGCACAACCATTTTCCTCCATTGTTGACCTCTGCAACTTCTGGAACCTGCAAACCCGTTAAGCTAACCCATTTTTCCTGTGAGGCACAACATGATTTCACCATACCTGAGCCATATCACTCCCTTATCCATTTTACTGTAAATTCCCACGTGTTCCTCTGGACTGGTGTGGCTTGCTGTCATTACCAGAGCCCATACCCAATTTTGTTGCTGTTATTAACCGTTTGGCTTAGGAGATGGATAGAAGAAGTAGGTTTTCATGCATGTAGCTTTGAAGAGGCATGTTGTCAGGCTCATGGATAGAAGAAGAATGTTTTCAGGCCCGTGAGCAACTCACTCCAGGCGAGAGAGATTATTAGGGAAGTGATTTCTCTTGGAGGGAATCCAACAATAACTATAGAGCTATGAGAATTCCTAATCTGGCTTGTTGCTGAAGCCCTGGAAGGGAAGTGGAGCAGCCAATGGACTGTGGAACAGTGAAGGTGTATATTCTCGGGGTGGGACAAAAATGTGGGGAATGAGAGTCTATGAGCGGTGTGCCTAAGTAGGCTCCTGGGAGGGAATCCTTCCTGTTCCATTGTGCAACTTTCCGTAGTCTCAGCCTAGCCTAGGATTCCCTTTACCCTGGGTGGAGTTTAGTCCCAGCTCGGGGGTGATCCACTGTTGATAGCTTGGAGCAATGTGGTCTAAGGCTGGAAGGTTTGCAAGCAGTCAGTGAATTTCATAAAAAATTAAGTACCAATTCTATATTAATTTAGGATATGTAACCTGTACATGTCATGATAGTTATATTATTGCTTGTATAAGCTGTTTGTATATAATTGCCATGATTTTCATAGTAATTTGTGTGTGTGTGTGTGTGTGTGTGTATAGAATGAATGCTATCTGTTTAAGAATATATGTATGATGTTCCACAAAGAGATCTGTGTGCCATAGCCCAACAGGTCTATGCCTGGGTGTTGACAACTTTGATTATCTATAGCAGAGTGAGAAGTTTGTTTTGTTTTTACTTCAAGTGACATTACCCAGTAGATGGTTGGGGGGTTACAGCATGAAAGACCATATCCAATGACTGGAAAGGAGTTTAAGAGAGCTTTCTATATAATTGTACAATTTGTTCTTCCTTTTGTCAGGCTCCTAATCCATTCTTCTATTGTCTATGAATGAATATACTTTTGGCAGACCACTTTGGTCCACAAATATTCTGTATTGATCAATCTATAATTAGACCTGGAAGCTAATTCTTTGGAGAAAAGAAAGATGTTTTTTAAACCCCACCCTCCAAGGATTTTTGGAACTACCAACACTTTCCAATTTACCCACGAAAATACGTGTCAATCCTGTGATCCTTCCCAAAGGAATCTGAAACCAATCCTCTTGACTTTTTTCTAAAATACCTTTGGGTATCCAAGCTAACAACATCCAGTATACAAGAATAACTTCTAAAACTGATTTCACCAGGACCATCCTTCCTGCTCGGGAAATCCATTTGAAGCTCCAACTTTTTAATCTTTTTTCCAGTTTTGCTAGAAGCCAAAACCAATCTTCTTTTCTATATTTTTTTGTCTTTAATTGAAAGCCCATGTATTTTAGACCATCATCAAGATTCTTTTGATCAAAGGGAAAGAAATATTTGTAGCCTAGTTGTTCTTCCGTCTCCATATTATGAACCAAAAGGGTGGATTTTCTCCCATTAATTTGCATTCCTGTGGATCTTCCAAATAGTCCCAAAATGCTATGCAACTTTTCTACGTCACTCCTTAGGCCATTGCAAAAGATCAATACATCATCAACAAAAATGAGATGTGTAACCTTTAAATTTTGGTATATATAAATACTTTGAAATTTCTCGTGTGATTTTGCCTCTTTGATGGCCCTGCTTAGTCCTTCTACAACCAACAAAAAAAGGAGTGGAGATAAGGGACAACCTTGCTTCAAGCCCCTCTCAGGGTGGAAGAAAGAAGATGCTGACCCATTAATCATAACTGCAAAAGAGACTATTGTTAAGAAACACATCACCCAATTGATGAATGGTACCTCAAAACCCAAATGAGTTAGAAACATTCTGATGTAGAGCCAACTAACTCAGTCATAGGCCTTTGATAAATTAATCTTTAAGATTTCTCCTTTGTATTTTCATTATTTTACATTGTGCATAACTTCTTGCACCACCCTAATAGCTACATGGATTTGACTCCCTTATAGGAATCCAAATTGTTTCTTGGATATCTTATCCGAGAGAATGGTTTTTATTTGTCTTGCTATAACTTTTGACACCACTTTGTATATAAAATTACATAGCGATATTGGGTGGAAGTATTCCAAGGAGGCTGGATCATCTAATTTGGGAATAAGGGATATGAAGGTGGCATTTAAAGGGGCATGCATATGACCTTCAAATTAGGTTTCTTCAACTACTCTCATAATATCTTCCCCAATTAGTTCATAGAGGCCTAGAAAGAATTCAACAGTCCATCCATCCAGACCAGGGCTCTTGTCCTTCTGAAAATTATGCAATACCTCCTTGAGCTCTTCTTCTGAGATATCTTCCATAAAATCTCTATTTTCATCTTCTTCAACAAATCTATGAAAGTAAAGGGAAATTATTACTATGTCTTCCATGGAAACCCTCACATTTGCTTTAAATATATTTTGAAAATGATTGTTCCCTAGCCGAGCAAGGCCATCAAAAGATGAAACAAGTTTTCCTTCTGAGTCATTGAGGCTCTAAATAGTGTTGGATAGTTTCCTGCCTTTTTCATATGCCTGGAATAATTTTGTGTTTCCATCCCCACTTTGCAGCCAAATCGCTCTGCTTTTGAGGTGCTAGGATGTCTCTCTGTCTTCTAGCATTTTTCTTCTACGTTTTTCTAGATTTCGCAAAGCTTAGTTTGTTTCACTTGAGCTATAGCTCCCTCCTTCTGAGTCATAGATCGCTTCTATATCAATTAAATCTTATGCTTCTTGTTTTCTTTTTGTATGGTCCCATTCTTTTGTAGCTTTCTTGACTTGTTTTAGATTTGATACAAATGGCACTCCTGTTGAAACCCCTGATTTGGCATCAAATGGTATCCAATGTTCTTTAACAAGGGAAAGAAAACTCTCCTCCTTTAACCATTCTGAATTAAACTTGAATGGGATGGTTGGTTTCCTTATTCCTATTGCAATTTCCAAGAAAATAGGAGAGTGATAATATTCTCCTCCATATCCTACCCATTGCCTTATCTGGGTACATACCTCCATAATCTTTTCTGTAACCAAAAAACAATTAATTCTTTTCTCAACCCAATGGTCTCCTACCCTCTTATTTCTCCAGGTTGAGCCTGTATTTATCGGGGGATGTCTAACGATTTCTTCCTTCTCATTAGATGTGAGAAAAAACCTGTTAGAGGATATGGTAGAGCCTTGGGGCCCCAAATATTAGATGTCTGGAGAGAAAATTTTTGGTTTCCCACCATAACAAGCCTCTCGAGGTTCATGAAGGATTTTTTAATAAGGGCTTCCCAGAAAGGATCTCGATCCTAGCAAGGGTCGTATATGTTTAAGACTGATAAATCCAATCCTAGATCTTCTGAAAGAATATTTGTGACAAGTCCAGACTCAAATCCCTAAGAGTTATTCAACTTTATTTTTTTGGGATTCCACCCTATTGCTAGTCCTCCAAAGCGACCTCTAGCATTTGACCCTAGAAAGTTCCAATTTTTTAAGATGGTTTCCAACCAGGGCATGACAGTTGCTTCCTCCCCCATAGTTTCTTGTAGGAGGATGACGTCTGGCTGGTTTAACTCCACCAACCTTTGGAGGGAGACTTTTTTGGAGGGGATTTCCACATCCTTGCAATTGTATGAGAGGATTTTCATTAGGGAACCCCTTCCAGGGCGTTTTGTGCTCTAAGTGCCCCCAAAATTGAGAGTTGTTTTCCAGCAACAATATCAACCAAAGATTTATTCTGAGCTTTAAAAAGATGGGATTTCCTTCCCAGTTTTTTACCCCCTTGGATAGGCAAAGGATTTTTTCCCAATCCTTCCTCTCGCTTGGGGCCAGAAATGGGACGGTTACGTAATTGTTAAACCAAAACTTCTTCTTTTGAGTCCAAGGAAGATTCAATGTCTACTGGATGAATTTTGGGGGAGGGAGAATTCAGGTTTTGGGGGAGAAAACAACTTGCAATTGGAGGACCGGGTGGGATAAAACTTGAAGGGTTTGAAGCCACTAGAAGAAAATGGATGTTTTTGAGCGAATCGATCCAGTCCTTTAGCAAAAGAGTTAAATAATTCATTAAAACATTTATAGAAGGAGGGGGGGAGAGGAGCATACCAAGATGAGAAGAGAGACCCTATAAGGTATCCCATGGAATCTAGGATTGGTTGACTTCCATGACTGGCTGTGTATTTTTCCCCTGACCAATCATTATTGAATGTTGTAGATCCCAAACTTTATGACCTTCCTCATCCTTCTTAATATCATGGATCCCAATGGAAGATTTTGTTTTACCTTTCTTCCCTAAGGGAGAGACATAGTCCATCTCTATCAGTGAAGTTTCCCTTTTCTTTTGATGAATAGGTTGAAAACATCCACCACGAGCCCAGAAAGGAAAGGAGCACTGGCTAGCATTATGTCCATGTTTATGGCATCGACAACATCATAACTGAATGCCTTCAAAATCCAATTTTTAATGAAAATGTTTATCTCCCCAAATCAATTCCATTTCTTCTGCTAAGCCTACTCGAATAACCAAAGAAACAAGAATTCTGGCTACGAACATTTGACCTGTGATGCAAAAAGACATATCTGCATCCATGAAGGTCCCCATAGCATTCCAAAGTTCTCTAAATCTTAGCTCTATCCAAAACTCAACAGGAATCCTAGGCATGCGAACCCAAATTAGGAGTACATTCATTCTCTCCTTGCTTGCATCGAAAAGGGGGGACCACTTCTTTAAAAGCAGAGGAGTCGAGTGTATACTCTAGGGTTTCTTCAGAACCCTATCTGCATCCTCAGATATTTCAAATTTAAATAAAATCTAGCCTCTTGCTAGAGTAGTCACCCTAGGTAGTGTGGATGTATCATTGGACCAAGAGCTGACCACCTAGTCTTGAATAGTCTTGATGCCGAAATTCCACCCTTTTGCCTTCCCTACCACCGCTATATTTTCCATATTCACCACTTGCGACATTGTGATATCTTTCCCTAGCACCAATTTGATAGTTATACCTGAGGATTTAATGCCTTTGTTCTTCATTCGCCAAGATAAATGTCTACTGCTGTCCCCCGTACCATCCCCCCTACATCATAATCCACCTTCTCTGTCTCGGTCTCTATGTGGGTCATCCCCTCCTCGACCCCATTTGTTGGATAAAATCCGTTCAGGATCGAGAAAACCTGGGGGGACAAGGGGGACTCCTCGCTTGCATCATTGGGAAAAGGGTTTTGATATGGAATGATGGCTGAAAAAGGGATAGGGATGTCCTCTCCGATTTCTGAATCCTTTGTCCAATATAGATTGTCGAGAATAGTGGTAGCCATCGGATTTGAACTTGGGCCAGACCCAAGTAATCCCGACGTGTTACTGATTCCCCATGTCAAAAAAAAATATAGATTGTTGAGAATAAGGCTAGAGGGAAGTGATGGATCAAATTCACTACACACCATTGAGAGAAAACCCATAGGGAATTCCAAAGGGGATGAAGGCAACCCTTCCTCATGAGAAAAAAATGGCGACAAACCTCCTACATTATTTCGATGTTCATCTAGCTAGGGGAAAGGGATACCCGAGGCCCCTTCCAAGCCCCAGTTTGAGCCTAATATATGTGCTTTAGAAAAAGGAAAGGGAACGGTATTTTTTTTGAAGGGGAACCTCATTTCTAACACCATTCCACAGGAGTGACACATTTGTTGGCTCCCAGTTTCTCCATACCTTTTTCTGAGGAGCACGAGCCAAGTCCATGAAAGGTTTAGCATACAAATGGTGTTTTCCAGATCTGCCGAGTCTCCAATGGATCTGCCAAGAAGTTGAGAAGTTCTTCTCTGTTTACCATAACTAGAGGAAAAGGGTCAGATGCTGTCGGAAAAACTAACCCCATACTGAAAAATGACAAGGGAAAAACAGATAACCAAACTCCCGTTGACAGTGAGTGGATAACCCTAAGAGTATGCAGCTAGGGTTTCCACAGACTGCCATCCTTCCAAAGCTATTTTTTTCTTCATCATGCTTTGTCTCGAGTTTTCATCTTTTCATAATGTAATCATGAGTAGAATGAACCTCTGGTTTATTTAGGGAATTATAATGTACACCCCATATAATGGTCATGTTGATCATGTATTTGGGGTGGCCACTCAATGCCCTACTTTATCTTATATTATCATCACACCCACACCGTTAAACCTATTTTCCACTCCCACTCATAGTGTAATCAATAAATTCACATGATGCGACAATTGTTTACTGATATTAAAACTAGCACCTTTTTTCTTCATTCTTTTTTTCTTGAATGCTTGTAAAGGATTATTACATAAACACATATTACTTTGAAATGAAGTTGGATTGAAAGTGTCTAACTGTGTCCCTGTCAGGGTTGGCCCATAGATTTTGTTAAATGAAATGATGAGAGACATCAACATAGTTCATTTATATAGCTCTTAAGAAATCTATCCAGTTAGATTATTTTTTGATAAATATAACTACTCCAAAGTAAATATTTGACTAATATATATAGGCATTTGTAATTTTAATTAGTTTCCATATAAATTAAACAACCACAAGCTACTCAAATTTCTCATGTTTAGAGGTAATTGTCGACCCTGATTACAAGACCTAACCTGGTGGGGATATTGAGTGAGACCCAACAATCTCAACATAGTTGGCTGGGGACTTGACCCTAAAACCTCATTCATTATAGCCACATCACTCATCCACTTGAACTAACCCACCATACTAATCTTTATATCATCAAATAATGTATTGTCATGGATTTGAATCCCCAAGTCTCTCAAGTTTGGATGAAAATTTTCCACTAAATTTATTATGGATAAATCTAACACCTAGGTGAAATTTGTTATTCATTAAGAAATACCAATGTAAAACTTATTATAATTATCAATGATTAATATTATTAAATCATTAAAAAAAGGAACTTTGAAATAGTTTGAAAAATATACAATTGGTCAATGATGTGGGTATAATTCAATAGAAATTGTTAAAATAAGCAAAGAGAACTTTTGCCACTATCTGCAACTACAAAATACGTCATTTTAAAACATTTCAATTATTTTGTAAAGACTTCTAATTTAATTTACAATGTGTCAATCCTTCTTTATTGTGCTTTGCAAATTTGTTCGTGATGAATAGAGATATCATTCTATATTTTGACATTTAGTTTGCTCGTATACCTTAAAATAATGTGTTATTAGTCTCCGCCCTTAGGGCTGGTAGGGACTAATAGTAATCGATTTTTTAGTCACTGCATGAAGACGGATGAAAAAGAGCATTTTACCCAAACATTTTAAGCATCCATATGATTTTCTCTGGAAAATATCATTTTTAGTCTATGCTTTGATCTTTGAGGTCTTATTTGGCCTCTTCCCGAGGAAGAAGCCCATATATTCGACCAAAACTTTAGTTCAACGCCACCAAAACCTTAGGTTGGATACTAGTTTCTTTGGATATCAAGTAATGCTAGATATCAATCTAGCATTACTTCATAGCATTAAATGTTACTTCTGCTTTTTCCATTCTCCATATGATGTGGATGTCGTATGGATTCCAGCTCACTGCCATGCAAAACCTGCTGTCAAATAAACCCTGCTTGGCCATGCAAACCCTGGTGTCAAATAAACCCACAGAACTTACCTTATATACCTATCGCTGCTGCAGGTCCATAGCCCATTGCTGCTCCAGGTCCGGGGGCCTTACTTAGATTTTCTGCCTGCAAAGTGAGCTGCAATGAATTTTATATATATGAAGGACTATATGACTTACCCGAAGCTGATGCACTAATCCCTGTATTTCTTCCTTTCTGCCTACAAAGTGAGTTGCAATAAATTTTATATTTATGAAGGACGATATGACTTACCGGAAGTTGATTGTAGAGATAAGGAGTCATTGCAGATAGCCCCGAGTCATTGCCAGGAGCTAGGTCATAGACATTGCCCGAGTTCTTTTATGCCGAGAGCCACGAGTCAGCAAGGTCCTTGTATGCAACTCCCGTATGCGGTAAAAGGTCCTTGTTCTCCCAGCAAGCTCAATAAGCTAACCGGTCAGCAACAATACTAGTAGTGTAGAAGCCCTGAAGAAATTCATGAATGGACTTAGTGAGTCTGTGCAAATATGTCGTCCCAAATATTTACACCGTCTATTGAAACCTAGAGGCGATTCAACAATTTTCGCAGCTGAGCCAATCCGTCAATCCTCTGCAGATTCCAACACTTGACCGCTTTAACCTCTTCCAATGATTCGATGCCTTCAAAATTCACGGTTTCCAGTTCACTGCATTTACTTATGTCGAGAAATTTAAGGTTTGCAAGATTGGAAAGACTCGTCAATCTCTGCAATTCTGAGAAATTTTGCAGGTACAGATTTTTTTAATCGTTGATGGCAAGTCGTCAATCTTCGTTTAAATTAAATTATCGGAAAGATCCACCTCTTTCAGCATAGGGAAAACGATTTGAGGAATGCATATCTCAGATATCGATGTTTCCTTCACAGTCAAGTTTGTTAGGAAATTCAAGCAACCTTTGAAAGGTAAACTTTTAACCTGCGTGTTATATATATCCAACACTTTGATGTTTGGCCATCCGACCTCTAACGACCGGACGTGCCTTAGTCTGTAGCAACTCATTAGAATCAACTCTGTTAAGCGACTCAAATTGCTCAGAGGTGGTAAATCTGTTAACTTTGGGCTCCCTATTCTTAGTTGTAAGGTATGCTTGTCTTCCTGAAAACATTCCTTTATAGACTGGACTTGCCCGGAAACTGCTACTCGAGAAGACCTCCCAACGACCATTAGCGTTGAAGGGCCTTAGATCCAGATACCATCCCATATTGCTTTAGGTCGTATGTCCTCCAACAGACGAACTATAGGAAGAATCAGCCGCAATGAAATGACCCTCTTCCCTTAGAGATGTAGCTTTGAATCAGTGCAGTAAGCTCTGTGCTCTGTTTAAATAATTCCTCTCCCCGCCATTGTTGTGAGCTCTAGTGTTGATTGTCTCTCAGGGAGATTGGCAACAATATACTCTCCAGATTGGCAGCAATAACCAAGTGACTGGCACCGCTGTCCAGGCTTACATGCATTGTAACATCTGGGTGATTACAGTGGAGTTTGGTTTGCAACGTGCATGCAAACCAACTGGAAGGGCGTACTTATATAAATAGGTGTCTGTTTGCGGCTGAGTCAGCGACTGTCTTCACAAAACAGAATACTGGGCACCAATTAGCAGTACTTCTCCTCTTTCTCACTCACTTTTCCATCCCACTTTTCTATGTCAATCATATTAGACCGTCAAGGTAAGGTTCTGAATTTGCGGAGGTTGACACTATAGGATCGATCTATCTAATGCCTCGTAGAGTGAAACCGGATAACCTGGTTGATCCTGTTACCTACGAACTCTTGCTTCTCATTTTCTTTATTGGCGGTAAGCTGAGGTTACTAAGACACCGTCGGACTTAAAACAAAGAGTTGAGGGGTTGGTTTCGATTTGTTGGGCCTGTCAGTCGCATTGTTTACGTTATGAATACTGTGATGGACCTATAACGGTGTATCCTCGCTATCGTGAAGGCTGTCATTCCTTGTTAATCCCGTAGAAGACACTTACAGGAATTCAAGATTGACGTTGGTCTAAAAGTCACTTCCGCCGATACGTTTCCGAGTCACTATCACGTCTGACGGGTCCACAATCCTGGCATGAACTGACAATGCTCTGCCTTTGAGTCACTTAGAATGCGTCACTATTACAAGAAGACACACTTGTAATAAAAAAGACGGTGATGGAGATTCAATTTCTAAAAAAGAAGACGCACTTGTAATAAAGAAGACTTCAGTGTTTAAAAGGCTTAATGCTTGGATTAATTTTATGGAATTTTAGAGCACCCCAAATCTCTACATTCCAAGAAGCATGAGTGTGCTGAGTCCAGTTATAAGAACACCAGCCCATATGGGTATATGGAATAGCATGTTAAGAGCAAAAAAAGTTCCCAGCACTGTCACAAAGATTAAATAATTTTACTTGTAGTACACTTTAATATTAACTTTAATATTAAGCTAGCTTACTTATAAAGTGAATAATTTTATGCAATATTTTATGCAAGTAACCTTACTTTGCTCCAAAGTCAATAAACAAAATCATTCAACCTTTCAACAATGGCACCCTTGCCCTAAAGACAGGGACTTGTTGCTCTACAACTCTATTTGTTCCAATTATAGGAATTGGTATTTAAAACCAAAACTAATTTATAATACATATTAATTGTAATGAAAACTCGATACTATATTATTTAATTTAAAATAAATATTGATTGTAATGAAAACTCGATACTATATTATTTTTCTCATCATATTTGACAACTACAAAACCCACATCGAAGTGTTAAAATGTTTCCATTCAATAAATATTAAACATTCAATAAATATTAAACAACTTGTATCCATTCCATTCATCATAATAAAAATTTGTATATATCTTCCTCATCCATTAGAACCTTGAGCATAGTGGAATAAATCTATAACAATCATTGTACAATAAATTTTGAGCATAGTGGAATAAATCTATAACAATCATTGTACAATAAATTTTGTTGAATACTTATAATAATAATTATGACATCCACTTTACCATGTAATGATTCTCCAACTGATTACAATTTATTATAGGAATTATAGTAAGATATGGTTATAATGAATAATAATAAATTTATCTATAAGAAATATTATTAAAATCATAGTTTAGATTTTCTTTTGTGAAAGTTGATGTAGGTTTTCTAATATTTTAAGTAATATCTTTTTTTTTAAATTAAAAAAATGAAAAAACTCACAAAAATTTATAAAATATCAACATTTTCATTTGAAAATTTTAATAATTGGATGAATAAGAAATTATGAAATAAACATTATCGTCAATATATACTTATCTTAATGGTGGATTTATCAAGCATCCAGAGGGATTAAATCTTTCGAGGTGAAAACCTTTAATTTTTTCTCAAGTTTTTCACTAAAAAAAAGTTTGTGCCTCAAAAAATTTGATCCCTCTAGACACGCTTGATAGATCCATGATTAAGATGGATCTATGCTAGTTTAATACATTACTATTAAAGTATAAAATGTATTAATATTATAAAATATATCAATATATAACAACCTCTGTAATCACTACATTGTTTTGGTGATCTGTTAATTGAAATTAGGGCAAATTAAAACAAAAAAATTCATATATATATATATATATATATATATATATATATATATATATATATATATA
>JASDQU010735618.1:116249-141246 GCA_032191745.1 Picea mariana | reverse complement strand
TTGGATAAATAAGGTATTTCTCCTTGTATCCTCATAGTGTGCTATCATTTCTTCCATGAAAATTGTCCAAGTGACGAGTGACTTGTGAGAACAAAGCCATCGGTACCACACAAATTGATTGGGTTCTAAATATAAAGAATCAATCTATACCTTTTTTGTATGTGGCACATTATGTAGATCAAATAATTTCTCCATTTGAAGTATCCATGTGATTGGGTACTTGCCATAAAACTTCCTCATATCAATCTTAGGAAAGTGGTTGGTCTTCAACCCAAAGTTAGAGTTTCTCCATTCTTGGTTCATCTTCCTTGTGTCCTCATCATGAATTTCATGGGATACATTTTCACTTTTAGGTGTCCTATCTATTAGGAAATTTTTCAATCCTTCCATGATATCCCCTTTTAAACCATCCATATTAGTATTTATTGCCTCCAACTTAGCTTCCGTTGAATCCATCATCTCTTGTAGTTCATATTTTGTTACTGTCTTCATTTGTAAATCATTTGTGTCCCTACACATTTATTCACCTTCATCAAGATTCCAAGTAGGACTTTTTGGAGGCTTATTTGGTGTAGAAGTTCCCTTTTTTGGTGGAATGTTGGCCAAGTATCACTTTAAACCTTGATTTTGAGGTGGTTCTGCTAGACAATATTTATTTTATTGTATCTTGAAAATTTTGGCCCTTCTAGGTATGATTTTTTTTTTTTGTAGTTCTCTGATATTTCTTCTCTGCAATGCCACACGTCTGATCAAAATTTCATGTGCCAAGTAGAATTTATGGTAAGTTCTCCACAACTTGCTGATTTTTGGCCTTTCCAAGAGATATCACTTGTATAGAATGCCCTGCACAAAATAATTGGTATAAAATTATGAAACTTGTACCGACAATACTACAGATTGTCCACTATCCAATGAAACTAGTATCACTCAAATTGGATACTCTAGGAAGAATTTATGATTGTTTTACCTGGAACACCTTCTTGAGACTAGTCAATAGGACTAGTCAAATACCCTATCTTCCACAGGGTGTATCTACAAATTTAAGATAACCCATGAGCTGAAATTTTTATCACAGATAAATTAATAATTTCTATGAATATTATCTGTATTTCAGGGTTTGAAACGTTACAAAAAAAAATTTATAGCTAAAATTCCGCGATGACTCAATTCAGAATGATTCCATAACCCTATCTTACACAGGTTGTATATCCTAAAGTATAAGGCCTCGGGAGATGAAATTTTAACCCAACGTACCTTAATCTGTCTACTAAATATCCTCCAAAGGGTTCCTTATGAAACTTCATAGAAAAAATGTTACATCTAAAATACCAATATGTCTCATATGTAGCAGCAAAACCCCAAGACCTTGATCTCTGATACCATTTGTTAAGAACCAAATATCAATATAGCATAGAAAAACCTCAGAATAAGTACTCAGTGCCTTTAAAAAGAGATAATTTCAGGCAATAAGCCTCTTTGAGGGGAAAACCTCTTTATACCCCACATAAATGTCCAAATACAAGATGATTCCAAATGAAAATGTCTCCTTGGTATATATAGGAGACTAGGAGGCACAATTACAACTAATGGACTCAAGCTGACATAAATTAAACAACATTACTATTGTAATATGCCCCAATTAAGGGGTAATGACCCATTATTTAGGGATTAACATAAGAAGTCAAGATAAATCAGAATCTGTGTAGGTCTACAAAATTTGAACGATGCATGTCTACATGATCCATTTCCTACACCTTTTACTGATGAGGTTCTATATAATGTAGGACAACATGAGGTCTGATCATTCATAGATGGATTTTCAGGTTATCACCATATTAGAATTGCTAAGGAATATTGACATAAGACCACATTTGCAACATAATGGGGTTCTTTTCAGTACACTATGATGCCCTTTGGGTTGAAGAATGCACCAGCCATATTTTGTAGGGTGGTGGTCGAAGCATTTAAGGACATTTTACACAAGTTCTTGGAAGCATATTTTGATGATTGGAATGTCTTTAGTCTACTGAAAAATCATATTCAATGTTTGAGTTTGATGTTAGATAAGTATAGGCAATTTCAGATTGCCCTGAATTTGAAAAAATGTATTTTCTTTTCACCCTTTGGAGTGTTGTTGAGGAACATTGTGTGTAAGCAGGGGTTGTTGGTAGACACTTCCAAGATTGCTATCATTGTTGATCTACCTCCTCCGACTTTTGTTAGATAGTTATGCACTACACTGGGACACACTAGATACTATAGGAAGTTTATTAAGGGTTATGCATAGATAACAACACCCATGGAGAAGCTATTAAAGAAGGATAGTAAGTTACAATAGACAAAATAATGCCAACAAAGATTCGACACACTAAAGAAGGAAATGGTCATTGCGTCAATCTTAGTCTTTCCAAATTGAGTAACGAGTTCAATGTTCATGTCGATGCTTCGTCCATTGCATTAGGAGCAGTTTTAGCACAACCAGGTGCAGGAGATATTGACCACCCTATAGCCTTTGCTGGAAGGAATCTTTCTACAACTGAAAGGAATTATACTACCACTAAAAGAGAAGGCTTAGCTATGGTATATGCACTGCAAAAGTTTATACACTATTTGATGGGAGGACATTTTAAGATGTTCACCGATCATTCTGCATTGAAGTACTTAGTCAACAAGCTAGTGTTGGGGGGAAGAATATGCATATGGATACTACTATTTCAGGAGTATGACTTTGATATTGTGGTCAAGCCAAGAAGAATGAATAAAGCACCTGATCACTTATCCAAGTTGGAACATGGCGGGGAACCTACCAGCCTGGAGGATACACTACCAGATGCACAATTATTGGCCATTAGAAAAGTTGATGATCACTTCGTCGAAATAGTTCAGTTTTTGTCAACAGGAATGGCACCTTGCGAGTATACAGTTATTCAGAAGAAACAATTGGTAGTCTGCGCTGCTAACTTTCAACTTATAGAAGGACAATTATACAAGATGGGACTATATGGGATCTTGAGGAGATACGTTATGGATGAAGAAAGATCATTGATTATTGCAGAAGCACATGAAGGCATCATAGGAGGACATTAAGCATGGAAAACAACAACGCAGAAGGTTCTCAGAGATGGCCTCTAGTGGCCTACTTTACAGAAGGATGCTAAGGAATACTACAGAGTCTATGATGTATGTCAAAGAGTAGGGAAGTCCTCCAGAAGGGATGAGGTTCCTCTAACACCTCAGTTAACCTTACAAGCATTCGATAAATGGGCTATTGAATTTGTGGGACCTATCAACCCACTAGGGAAGCGCACATGAGCTAGATACATTATCACTGCTACAAAGTATTTGACTAGATGGACAAAAGCAAGAGAAGTTAAGTACTGTAGTGTAGCCACAGCTGCACAATTCATCTTTGAGGATATTATAACCAGCTTTGGATGCCTAAAGATCCTTATGAGTGATCAAAGAACACACTTCATCAACAAAACTATTGAAGCCTTGACTCAAGAATTTGAAGTTCACCATCAAAAGAGAACTCCATACCACCCACAGGCGAATGGCATAGTCAAAGATTTCAATAAGATATTGGAGACAATGCTGACTAAGATTTGTATTATTAACAGAGATGATTGGGATCTAATGTAGGAGAATCTCCCACATCAAGCGAGCCAGCACGGAAGCCAAAGGACAGTTGGACAAGCCAACACCAATTTTGAAATGCCTTGAAGTTGTTGCGCGATCTTAAATGAGTCATTTAAGATGAGGCACACTTGTAAATGTAAACAGACCTTGAGTGGATTGCTCTCGTCCTTAGTAGGTAGACGACATTTAAGATAGTTAATGTAAAGTAGATAGAATTTAATTCTAGAATAGAAATTTGTAGAGCGCAAGAGGGAAACAGGATATAGACACCCTCATTGTGCATTGTAACATTATCGATGAAGCAACATTGTTGAAGAGAGAAAGAGCCTATAGAGAGTTGTGCAAGAACACCCATGTACAGATATTTGAATTAATAGAAATATTTGATTCAAATTCATGGTTTTGTGTTGTTCTCTGTGTATGGATGCTGAATGTTTTGCTTATGAATGGTTGCTTCCAGTTATACATTTGCTTTTATATGCTATGTATATGATTTCATGTGTGAATTGAAGTCTGAGAGGAAGAAGGAATGAGTTTCAATTGTTTCTCTATTTGAGCCAGAGAATTCCTGCAAGGAGTGTAGTTGAAGTGTCCGCAAGGAGTGCGTTGACATACGGCTCAGATAGAGATAGCTTTTGTTCTCATTCATCCTAGAAGTGCAGTTGGCCACAGGAGCCGTGCAAGGAGTGCGCAGGCTGGGTAAAAATCTCAGGGTGCTAGGCCTTCGAGTTTGCTGAAGGACAATGTAGGGAAGCTGTGCATTGAAGGTTAGCAAGAAGCATCATAATTTTGCACGCAGGTGGACCAGTCTTCGTGGAGGAGTACTTGGTTCATTTCACAGAATTCATCAGGAAAGATAGACGGTAGAAATTCTCAGAGGAGATTTCACGAAATTCTATGAGCTGTTAGATCTCACAGAGGTGCAGGGAAGATACGGTGATGTATTCCCAAAGGTTTAAAGCTCCAGATGAATAGAGCCGTTGATCAGGGCCATGAGGATCGTTGGATCTACACGTATATCATGTATCAGGGTTTCGTGGATCAAAACTCCAAAACATTGCAACAGGAATCGCGATACACAATATCCCGACGGGTACGTAAACAGTGTGGGGCCACAAGGGTTAGAGTGGAGGACAGGTGGCACGAGCTATTGGAGTTTCATGGTGAGAAGTCCCGAAATGTTGACATTAGGATTTGTGATATTGCAAACCCTGAAGTACCGATAAGGTGAAGTGACGTGAAGGGTCGAACTCGTGCGTGTGTTGGAGTTTCGGTATTTCGGGTATTGGGAGTCGGGGATACAAATTGGTTGACATTGGGAGTGCCAAAATCGTGATAGAGCAAGTCTCGACAAGAAAAAGAAGGGTCAGCATTGACTCATATCGGGTCTCAGGGATTCGAGAGTCCTACGCCCAACCATTGGATTCACGAATCCACGATGTCCGATTCCCCGATAAGTAAAGAGAGGGGATCGCGTGCAGAGTTCTATGGGTGCAGATTTCCAGATAGGGAAATAGAAGAACATTTGAGTTCTTCAGGCCATGGGGAGGAGAATATCCTGTGAGAGGACATGCCTATGGGTGCAGATTGCGTCAGTTTGGTATCAGAGCGCAGAAAGATTATTTTCTTTCTGTAGCAGAGAATAGAATTCACCATGCCACCAAGGAGAGATAGGAAATCACCTGATCTAGAGGATAGGGAAATGCCACGGAGATGAGGTAGGCAGGTAACTGATCCAGTTATGGAGAGAAAAATGTGTGATCTCCAAGCAAGACTCAAAGACATGGAGACTGTTGTTCCTAAGTCTGTACTTAAGGCTTAAAATTACAGTGTCAAGGCATCTGAAAGTGGGTGATAGGTGTAGATGAGAGAAGCGTAAACCTTCGGTAAAGGAAACTAGGGAAGATTCCTACGTTGGCACTTTCTAGCTTCCAACTGTTCCTGAATAGTTATGTCTCGTTCAATGACTATCCATGATTTTTCGAGTTCGGCCCGATTGGTTTCCGTTTTAAGAATGATGTTGATGAGATTTAAGGCAATGTGCATTTGATTCGATAGTCCGGGTTCAACGTCAGGTTGAGTTGGTACAGGAACTGTCATGGGGGAACAGTAAGGTATGAAAGACTTTAAGAGAGGTTAAGTGCTGTCTCAGTTTGGTCTTATAAAAGAGAACTCACGATTGCAGAAATGAAATATGGATGCAAATCTAAGGCTCGTTCCCGTAACTATATTATATTTTAATAAAAGGTGTGAGGTGGGAGAAAAACATTGATCCATTTACAGTGTAAGGTTCCTACCAGGGGAAAATCTCACGACATAAACGGGAGAGGAAAATATGTAAGAAAATAACCAATGTAACAAAGAATATATGTAGAATTCCGAAAATGCAAATTGGTCTTACACCCACTGATAGATGGTGCAAAGGAAAGACAATAAACAATTACAGAAAACCCAAATT
Organism: Picea mariana; assembly: GCA_032191745.1. Lineage (NCBI taxonomy): Eukaryota > Viridiplantae > Streptophyta > Pinopsida > Pinales > Pinaceae > Picea > Picea mariana. The sequence continues at coordinate 135,149 of JASDQU010735618.1, read as the reverse complement.
CATTCGTTATAGTAGTGGTCATACTAAATTATAACGAAGCACATCAATTATGAATATGAATTGCAATGTAAAAATGGGATACAAGGAAGCAAACTTGTAATATAGAAGTGACGGAATTGAGAATCTCTAGATCTGCTTGTATTAACTCTCAATGTAAAAACTCTATTACAAATGACTCAAAAAGGCCCAGCCCTGTTTATTTCTTTCTGGGATATATTTATACAATTTTTACAAAGCAGGTAGAATCTCAATAGTCGCAAAATATCAGTTATGACCGAGAAGAGAGAAATCGCTCCATTTCGCCTATTATGTCTTCACTTGGTGCCAGGTGTTTGTCGTCGCGCGGACTCGGTGCAGGCGATACATCTTTCCACTAGCTGGGATATGAGCCATGATGGTTCTGCTTGACAGCTGGCCTCGACGAAGTAACATTCTTGGGCTAACTGCTGCAATTTGTCCTCCATTTGTGAGTCAATGATGTCGAGGGCACTTAGTTGCACACTGGGTTTGATCATGTACTTATCAACTTGGACTATGTCCACCATATTCATCTGAGAGGTATCAGCTGAATCTCTTTCTTCCTTATCTTTCAGATCAAGTGAGATATGTTCCACATTCATTTGCATCAATGCTTCGGCATTGCCTCCGCTGTCAATGCTCAGCAGCTCGCCGTCTATAGAATTAAAGACTTCTTCTAGGGAATTATTTACCTTTTGGGCTTGCTCCTTGCCCATGGTGATGTTGTGCTCCACTCCTTCAACAGAATATTTCCTCGGGTTTGCTCCGAAATGGTGAACCTGGGAGTACCCGCCGAAACCCGATTGGTCATGGCTATTACCGCCTCCTGGAAGGCAACCTAAGCCGCTCCTCCATCCCTTTCTCTGACTGATAAATTTTCAGAAACCTGATTGATCAATAGACAGTGTTCCCGGATCGCTCCCACCTTGGCGAGCAAATTTTGTTGTGCCGAAGAGATTCTCCTCCGAATATCGCTCGCTTGGGATTTAACTATCCCGAGGTCTATCATTCTGCTCTCGACGATTTCTACCTGAGCCTGCAGCTATTCAATCAAACTACTATGTTGGCTCGCCTGTGTTCGACCATCCCGGACCACCAAATATGCTTGCTCAAGCTTAGCCTTGAGCACCTCTATTTAATTTTTGTCGGCCAATATGGCTTGTTCTATTTCCATGCTCGCCTGACCTTTAGCATTCTCCATGGCTATGGCCAATCTGGTTTCAAGAGTCTGGATTAGGCGATTCTTTCTTTTAAGTTGGTTCTTCAAAAGTCCAACTGAGAATTGATTCGTTGAGGCATACGCCCCTAGCGTCCCTGCGATTTCAGTGGCAAATTGCTCGTTCTTTTTATCTTTTCCATCTGTCATAACTTTATACTTTTTGGCAGTCGACTCTCCTTCCTGGTAGAATTCTCTTTTTACTACTAATTTTCTCTTTTTATCAAAGAAAAACTCATTCAGAGGGAGTTATTCTACTCTTATGGGCCTAAGCTGCTCATTGAATATCCATCCTTCTTCTATATTTCCCTACGTCGACTGCAAGGGGGTGACAGATGTGATGGGTGCTCTGATATGTTTCACCGATTTTCCTGGGGTGTCGATCGGATTCTACTTCTTTGGTGGTTCTGGGATCTTTATCTCGATCTCCGGATTCTGTTTCTTTGGTGGGTCCGGAGTCTTTTCCTCTGCTTCTAGATTCTTTGTTTGTTCCTCCTTGTCCTGGTGTTTTCCCTGGTCAGGAGTTGCATATTTGGAACCTTCAACATCCTTTTGTTTCATTTCCGAAATACCGGGACCCTCTCCACGCAGTACAACGGGGAGACAACTACGTCGGTGTCCTTGGAATTTCAATATCTCGGCTCTATCCTCGGGTGCCAAGGATTGAATCCAGACTAGAACTTCCTCATAGGACCTCGCTCCTAGGAAAACATCATCCGGGGGTGAATTCTTGTGTTCAAATCTTTTTAGCTCGCAATTTTCCAAATGATTTCTCACGACCCTCTATGGATTGTGCTTCTTGTATTCGATGGAGACCAAATTAAGGTCTTCCAGGGAAGTAGCCTTGGCTTTGGCATGCCCGAAATCTAATAAGGAATAAGAATTCAAACGAATGGGAAAAGACGGCCATACCTTCTTTGAATACCCTTTGAGCTCCTTACTTACACTTCCAATTACCGTCTGTCGGGCGATCTCGCGACAATCCAGCTTGTCAGGAACGAACATTGGCAGCACATGCGGGGGAACAGAGGCCCCGAAAACTCTGAGGTATGAAAACTCTGCCTCCGCGTACCAGTCCGCTATGATGCTCAGATTTGTCACAATGCTATCCGAGATACGAGGTGGCAGGTGACCAAAAATGGTGATATGCAGGGGCACCATCACCCAGCTAAAAATTTCATATGCGAACTTTTCTTCTTTGTTTTCCCATAGCTTTTCATGGTATACATGTATGAGTTTGTCTTCGACCGGAGTCCAGCCCCAACTCATTAATGGAAATGGTGTCATAGAATAGATTGCGTCCATAATGTATGCGGACATGAAGAACGATGACACCTTCCCACTCTCCTTCTTCTCCCGATACTCTGTGACCCGATTGGCCAAGCTATCTGAAATCATCCTTGCCCAGTTAAAAGAGCTACCTTCTATGACCCGAAACATTAGAGGCACCCACTCTAGAAAAGAATGTGATGTGTCCTCTCTCCCATATAACCAACATGTCATCATGGCCACATATTTATACTGTGGTTCCAACAAAGCGATTGAATAAATGCCTTGGTCATTAGCTCTAAACTTCGCGGTATGTGAAACCCAATCCTTTATCAAACTAAACATGGTTTTATCATACTGTGTGCACTCTTTCTCCTTGAATTCCTCCAGGAACTCAGCGCCATATGTGTATTCAGACGTCGCAGGTAGCTTATACATGGATTGCAGATGCTCAGGCCTAAAAGTCCCTATAGTGACTCCCTGCTCATTCATGATAGTCCTGGTCGGTACGTCCACATGTTCCAATGCCCATCAGACCATGTCATAATAAGGAAGCAACCGTGGCCGGGCTGCTACTCTGTGCATTTAGGATTGGATGACTATTTGGTACTTGGTGTTCAGATCATCTTTTTCGTTTTCATCGGAGTCATCGGAATAATCTACCAATTCTGATTGCAGAATGTCTGAAACAAATGACCAGTTAGGGACCGAGTCGAAACTTCTGGGAAAAGTATCAGAGACATGGTCTGAGCCTTGTCCTGCAACCTCAACATTCGCCTTCGCTGCTTTCCATGGAGCCATGGCTGAAGCTTGCGTCTTAGCTCTTCTGCGATAGAACTGCGTATACATATAGAAGTTAGTTCACTCAGAAGTCATGAGCTCTGTGTGCTTATGAAAATGCATTTGTTACAATGAATTGCATCTCTTACATATATTTGAAAAACTCGGTACCTTTCAAAACAAACCTGTCAATTCAAAATTAGAAATAAATTTATGCCGTAAAAATCCGATCTTATACATAGATTTACCCTATTTCCCCATTAATGTCATAAATTTTGGCGGTTAAAAGTCAGTGGGCATATGGGTTGAAAAGGCTTCCTCGAGAATTGTGCAAGCATCGAAACGTGGGATGTGTCTTGATTCATCTTAATCAATCCAATCCCACCAACGTTAATCAGTTTCTCGCTATTCGTTATATCGTGGATTTTATTTTAACATTTTGAGTCTCCAACTCCCGAGACTGCGAGGACCGAATTTGGTTTAATTAAAGGTAATTGCGATTTGGGGCATAATTAATTTTATGATCATTTTATTCGACATATCGCAACTCGAAACTTCGAAGATAAGTTTTTGGGAGATTTATATGCCGAGTTGCGAAACCGCGAGACTGCGATAACAAGGCTTAATTAAGGGGAGGGTAATCTTGGATCAAGTGATTAATTAATCATGTTATAATTACATCGTGACTTCGTGAGTCGGGGTTTAGATGCCATAACTTTCGAAAAAGATAGTGCCGAGTGGCGAAGCGCTGAGAACAAATTTAACCATGGTTATCCTTTTTGCCTTTAATCCTTGACCCGGGTTATCCCAAAAGGACCTCGTGTTCTCGGCTCTCGGGGCTGTAAAAATAAAAAATTGGGTTTGGCGAACACTGAGGAGCGAAACCCCGACAACGTCTAATCATGAGTTAACAAATTTTACCCTGGTTATTGCCTTGAGTGAAAATTTAAAATGAATTCTCCGTTTCGTGACTCGGGATGTGTGAATTCATGAATTATAGTATTCGAACTGCGAGATCCCGAAGTAGAACAAAAAGATGGAACATTCTTATGAAAAGTGAGACTGTTTCGAGAGCAGAAAAATCATCACTGCTTGCGTGATCAAGCTTCATAGATCATCGATACCTCGGAGGGAAAAGGAAGCCATCTTTAGATTTCAAGCATCAAAATGAAAATTGTGACAGGCTAAAAAAACAAGGGTGGCTCCAACATAGGCTCCAACTAGGGATCCCGCCTTCCTGTGAGGTGGGAAGAACAGTAGACCACGTGCCAATATTGGGTAAATGGAGTCAAAATCTTAATTAGGCAGAAAGGTTTCGAGAAAAGAGGATCGAAAGGGGGAAAAAGATTCTGTTCTTTACCTTGAAAAGTTTTTTCAAAATCAAATACTCTTTTCAAACACAGCTGTAGTCCCTTTCACAATTTTCCCTTTCCCATTACTAAATTTAGGTATGTTTTAAGACAATCGAAATTGTCCTAGGAGACTCAACAGATCTTGTGGCTCTTGGCTTGCATCAAGAGAATGAGATTATATGTTTTTTAATTGGGGAGTCCTGTCTGAATTTAGGATGTGGATCGGGTTTTAGAAAGCGTTGGTTACCAGAGTATAGTGATATTCATGTATAACAGCCTTACAGATATCTCAGACATTGCTTCACTACCAGCGATCCTGTTCAGTACCCTGGTGAAGTTATCTGGCCCCTTACACTGAATTTCCTTTCACCACTTCGGAATATATTTATGCATTTAAATGCTGAGACGAGGGCAATCATTTTTGAATTTCCTTTCATCGTATTCTTGGACTAGGTGGGGGCAATCATTTACGAATTTCCTTTCACCACCTATCTTATAATTTACTTTTGAGCTCGAAGATGGGGGCAATCAGTTTGTATCAGGGCTGATATCTGTGTAATATTTCACATTAGAGGTCTGTCAACTTACTTTGATTACTCAATACCAACCTTCCCTTGACCTTTACAACATCTTTGTTCTTAGGGAGAAAAAGGAGAATAACTTTTTAAGGGGAATTCCATTTGAGCAAGATTTAATCCTCCGATGCTGTCGAAAAACCTAGGAAAGTTAGGATCGCTCTAAACGTTCCTTCGCTTAGCAGGGGATCAAGTAGTTGTGAAGACATGCTTTCTTTCCACAATCTGTTTTGAAACTCCCGAGGCTAAAACGAAAAACTTTTATCCCTTCGTAATGAAATGAAAAGATGGTGGCTTGTCAAAAGTTAGACCCGAAGACAGGCATGGTGCCAGGTAGCGATTTATTGACTGAAAATACGGAAGTCAAAACAACTCGAGACTGAATCTGGTAGATATCTTTGGGGATAGTTTGTTTTGGCAGACCATTTTTTATTGAGTGTATCATTTAAATTATTTTAAATCAAGCCAAGCAATGATCCTATTATCTAACATGTTAGCCGATATTGCAGTTTGAATGACGTTACCTCGGTTTCCTTTAACAATCTTTCATAACATATGTTTTTGAGAAAGTTCCTTTTTACCTTTTCATTTCACTTTCTTTGCGCAATATGAAACTATTTTAGGTATCACCTGTTTTATGCCACTCTATTTCTGACACCGACCTGCAAATTACTTTTCCTGCTAGTTTTTGTCTGCAGCTGGAATCCTGTAAAAAGAAAATACGAATCTTATTGGAAATGTGTCGAGAGTTTATGAACAAAAGCCAAAAATCAAAAGCAAATGTTTAAATGAAAATATATGTATGTACAAAACATATATAATGAAATTTATTTATTTACGATTTTTTTTTTTTTTTGAATCTGGTGACTGTTACGTCATGTAATGCTTTAGATACCGCCCGTTGACAGGAGTGCTGATGAATTCTCCATCTATATCTTCCAGAAGGAAGGAATTTTTCCCTTCTGGAGCCGAGACCCTGAGTGGTCCATACCAGAGATGGTCAAATTTACTATGCTTCGCGGCTTCTTCCTTTCTCGCATCCCATCTTAGCACTAAATCACATGGGAGGAATTCCCTGTCCTTTGCCTTGAGATCAAACAATGCCTTCATATCATCCTGGTACTTCTGCATCTTTTCATCAACTTCAACTCTATGCTGTTGAACCTCAATCAGCTGATTAATTCTCCTGGTTACATGATTGGGTTCTTTGTTTTGATCCTGCCATAACTTCATCACTGGTAACGCTAGGTTTATAGGTAGAACAACATCTATCCCATAGACCATTTGAAACGGTGAAATGCCGATAGACCTTTTAGTGTTGATGCAGTTTGCCCATAATGTGTATTTTAAGTGCACATGCCAAGACCTTTTATTTTCATCCAGTACCTTCTTGATTATGTTCACTAGGCTCTTATTAGATGATTCAGCCAATCCATTCCTCTGGGGGTAATATGCTATGGAATGGCTGAGAACGATGTTATACCTCTGACAAAAACTGATCATAGCCATAGATTTAAAGGCCTGGGCATTGTCGGTAACTATCTTTCGGGGACAACTGAATCTTGCCAAGATATTGTCTTCCAAGAAATCGATCACCACTAAGTCTGTTGCCCTTTTGGTTGGAATGGCTTCCACCCACTTGGTAAAATAATCTATAGCCGTTAAGATCCACTTATGTTGAGCACTGGAATGGGGATTAATTTCCCCTATGAAGTCTAGACTCCGTTGTTGAAATGGATCTTCAACTTTGACTGGAACTAGTGGCAGTGCAGAGAGCTTCTGTTTACCAGCGAATATTTGACAAGGGTTGCAGGCACGCACTTTGGCATTGACGTCCGAAAAGAGTTTCGGCCAGTAATATCCAACCCTCAAGATTTTGTAGGCTGTATCTCTCCATGCGTGATGCCCCCCACAAACTCCCTTATGAAATTCATCTATAACCCGCTGGGTTTCTGATTCTACTAGATAGACTAGAAGGAACCCGAGTGGATCCTTCCAATATAGCTGGCTTTCGGATATACAATATTTAACTGCATGGAGTTTTAAGGTTTTGCATTTAGAAGGTGATAGTTCATCTGGGCATTTTAGGTTCAGTAAGAAAAATACTATGTCTCTGTACCAGCCCGATGATAAGAACTTCTCTTTGATCTGGTTTGGACTTGTTCCTTCATCTGGTTCATTTAGGTCTATGTCTTCATTGCTCCCCTGCAGGCAATTAATATCAAGAGCCCTGAGATTTGATTCAGCTAAGAGTCTGGCTAGGCCTTGCCCTTTAATCAATTTAGTCGGTTTAACTTCCAAATTGAATTCTTGGATTTTAGCAAGTCGTTGCCCTCTTTTTACATCACTGTCTGGCTGTACCAATATCTCTTTCACAGAACTGGTAGGCATGTATGCGATAATTTTTGAATGTAGTACATAAGTTCTGAACGCCTTTAACGCTTTTACCATTGCGTACGCCTGTTTTTCTATTATGTCATACTTCAGTTCTGTGTCTCTAAGGCTTTTTCTAAAAAACATGATCGACCATTCGAATCCTTCGTCATCCTCTTGTAGGAGCACCACAGCGATAGTATGTTCAGAAGCAAATGAGAAGATAAGAAAATCTTTCAGATAATCTGGGCTTGCTAATACAGGTGCCTTTCTTATGACTTTTTAATATGCCCGAACGATGCTCTGGCCTCAGTTGTCCAATTTACTCCACTATCCTTCTTCAACATTCCTGTGATCAATTTGATAATCTCAGCGAAATTGGGGATAAACCTTCGTAAAAAATTTATTGTTCCTAAGAAAGATTGAATCTCTTTAACATTTCTGGGAATATTTATAGTATTTATTGCTTCAATCCTCTTAGGATCAATCCCGATCCCATCTCTAGATACGATATGGCCTAGAAGCTTACCTTCTCGCATAGCAAAATGTGATTTCTTTGGGTTCATAGATAGACCAAACCTGTGGCATTTTTCAAAAGTCCGTTTTAGATGGATCAAATGTTCTTCATCGATTTTAGAGAAAACCGTCAAATCGTCGAGGTACATGACTACGAACTTGTCTCTTTCTCCTATGAAAGCGATGTCCATAGCGCGCTGGAATGTAGCCCCTGCATTCATCAAACCAAATGACATTTTGTCATACATGAAAGTACCCCATGGTGTGGTGAAAGAAGTTTTTTCTCTGTCTTGCTCGTTCATGGTGATTTGGTTATACCCAAAGAAACCATCTATCATAGACATTCGATTTGCTCCAACTACTTTTTCTAGGACATGGTCCATTTTGGGTAGCGGATAATTATCCTTGAGAGAATATTTATTCAAGTTTCAGAAATCCACACACAGTCTGATTTCTCCATTTTTCTTCCTGACCGGGACCAGGTTTGCCACCCAGTCCGAGTATCTCAGGGGTACGATTATTTTCGCATCTAAAAGCTTCTTGACTTCCTTTTCAATCACGGGTAACAAAATGGGGTTAATTTGCCTAAGCTTTTGCCTAAACGGTTTGACCCCGGGATTCAAAGGTATTTTGTGATCAATTATGGAGGTGTCATAAGTTCTAAGCTCATCATAGGACCAGGCAAAAACATATTTGTACTGTCTGAGTAGGTCTCTGTACTTGACTTTTACTTTGGGAGGGAGGAACTTGGATATCTTTACTACCTTGGATTCTTTTTCAGTTCCTATATCACAGTCCTCCACTTCTTCTGGTTGGGGCTACAAAGTGGATTTCACAGGTACGTTGTTCTGATCAAAAAGATTTTCTAAAGGAATTAAGCCTTTCAGAATTTGGTTTCTTTTAAGGACCAACATACGATGATCCACAATTTTTTCTCGGAAGGTTTCAGGGTCTTCCCCTTCTTGCATGATCCACATTGAGTCATTTTGATTTTCTTGGTCAGCATGAGTTTTAGAGAATTTGCCTACTGCTGTAAGGAATTTCTTAATTTGTTCGTCATCTTCAAAGACTTGCCAGTGTCGGATATTATCTGGTATGGAGGGTTTATATCAGATTTCAATGTGATACTTTAGTTTAAAGGTCGTGGGGGGAGAGAAGGTTGAAGCTGCCTTTGCCAATGCATCGGCATGTAGATTCTCTGCGCGAGGGATAAAATGGATATTTACGGATGAGAAATTTTTTTCCATGATATCCCAAGCACAATTTCTATACGCTCTTAGTCTGGGATGCTTGGCCAGGTACTGTCGGTTCACTTGTTTGACTAGTAATTCTGCATCACCATATACCTCCAAGTTTCTTATATTTAGCTTTTTGGCAGCCTCTAATACTAATATCAATGCTTCATATTCGCATACGTTATTAGTGTAATCTATGTCCCACTGCAAACGTTAAGAGAAAGGAACAATGAACTTACCTTTAGGCGCCACTAAAAGCACTCCATCACCTGCCCCTTCAGAAGATGAAGCACCGTCAAAATACATTTTCCAGGCACCAGTACTACATAGCTCTTTGGTCATGAGGTTTATTTCTTCTTGCTTTGTATCGATTTCCTCTGGACAACCATCCAAACCATCATCAAAAGAAAAGATGCAATTTCCCAGATCTTGGTCTGCAACGTAAATAGGGAAGTTATTTGGGTTTTGAGGGTCACTGACTGTATATGCTAATCTTGTTTCTCTGTACAACTGAGTGAAATGACCACCGAACATAGGGATTGTGGCATAAGTCATGTCTAACTGAAGAGAATCCCCCAACTTGGCTCCTCATGACCTAGATAACAGCATGCCATACTTAGGGGGAATATCTGCGATAACCACATCCATCAGGATACTCTTAACCGGGACCTACGCCAGGGTAACTACCAGATCTTTTATCATCACCATACATTTAACCTTCCTGGAGTCAAAATAGTATAGATTTCCATAAGGTCTTGTGATCTGGAGACCCAAATTCTCCATTATAATCTTGGGCATAACATTATGGGAAGCTCCGGAGTCTAACATACAATTATGCAATAACTGATCATATACATTTAGAGTGATATAAAAGGGAGCGATGTTGTCTTTGGACCCTTCAAAATGGGGACCAAAAGTGATGTTAGGTCTATCATCTTCCAAGTTTATAACATCAGACTGGCTTTCTAGTTCAGAGACACCTATCATTTTGGTAATTTGCTTGCGATAAACAAGGCTTTTCACTAATTCCACCAAAGGGATTTGTATTTTAATTTTGTTTAACTCATTTTAAAAACAGAAAGCTCCACTCACCTTGTCTGTTTCTCTGGTTGAGACTTCCAAATTCTTCCTTTCCGACTTATTTGTCTGGACAACTTTATCATTCATGGTCCTAGTTGAAGATGTAGCTTTATTTATGGGTTCGGTCTCCTGTGTTTGAGCTTCAACTTTTTCCACCTCGAGCTCTTGAGTGCTTACTCTTCTAGTTTTGTTGTTGGGTAATGGGGTCTCGTCTGAGGGAGGCTCGTAAGCTTGGCCTCTTTGAAGGATTTTCTTGGGTTGAGTCGTGGAGGTGGGCTTATTCTTAGATCTTAGGTTGTACTTTGGTTGAAAATCGGCCATCATTATCTCAGTTTCTGGTTGAGATTCACAGAGATCATTGTGATCACCTTCTTCACCTTCATTTGAAGATTGTGGATTGTTTAAATATTTTTCATAGTCCTCGTGAGTTAGATATGGTTGAATACATTCATCACCGAAGTTCGTGATGTCATTATCTGAATCTCTGTAGTCTTGAAAATCGTTCGCTCCAATAAAATTTTCAGTCTTTAAAGGAGCTTGTATCTTTTGATCCTCATTTTTAATTTTTCTTTGTTGATTAGGAGGGTTTTAATTCCTCTTGAAATATTTTTTGGGGTAAGAGTCAGCCTTGTCCTGTTCGAGTTCCATTCTAGATATTTTATTTGACAGTTCTTTGATCACTCTAGCCATATCGTCCACCCTATCATCTGAGGATCTATTGTACCCTGAAGGACCCACTTGTTCTCTGAATCGATTGGTCTCTTGGTTTCCACTCTCTACTCTAGCCTTAAGTTTACCCAAAGCCATCATATTAGATTCAATCTCTACCACATCATCCTGCATACGGTTTAAGGTGGCTCCCCTTCGCTCTCGCAAAAGTAGTGTGAAATCTGGCTCGAAAGCTCCGGTGAAAGTCACTTTGGCCACGAGCTGAGATGGTTTGACTTTAGCTGGGATTTTATTGTACAGTTTGTTGAATCTCTGAATGAATTCCATGACTGTTTCTGAGTTATTTTTCTTCAAAGACCCAAATTTGGTTAGATAATAGAGATGGTCTTTTTGCTCGCCCCATTGTCTGAGGAACGCATCTTCCAAAGCATCATATGACAGGATAGAAGCTGTAGGTAGGCTACGAAACCAAGTTCGGACCTGACCTTCAAAATTTTGGACAAGGAGTCTCGAATATACATCCTCGTGCTCGATACCGAAGATATTTGCAAATTGGTCGAAAAAATTAATATGTTCGGCTGCAGTCAAATCCCCCTCTCCGGTGAATTTCGGTAAAATTTTTATGTAATTTTCTGGAAGATCGTGTAGGGGGACAGGCAATACTAATGGAGCGTATCTGGTTGCAACTTTCATGAAAACCCTGGGAGGGGGTGTAGGCCCTTGATCTCCACCTCCTCCGAGAGGGACACCTCCACCTCCTCCTAGAGGGACTCCTCCCCCTCCTCCTCCGATAAACCCTCTGCCTCCTCCTATAAACCCTCCACCTCCTCCTCTAGCAGCTGCCATCATTTTTTGTGGAATGTTATAAAGGGGATTTTGGAAAATTAAAAGGGAATCTTTATTTTCTTCACGAAGAGGAAAGTCTGGCGAGGGGAGATAAGGAACGTGAGGAATCGGTTCCTCATATTTGCATGAGACGGACTCGGGAAAACCAATGGGTGTGAGAAATGAGTGCATGACGCACTCTTCAGAATGTGGTGAAGTCAAGAAATTCAACTGAAGAAGAGATGCTATTTTAAAAGTCGACGGACTTTCAAATGGGCCTTTTCCCTTGTGTGCTAAGGGGATTGTTGGATGAATCTCATTCCTGGTTTTGGAGCAGATTGGCGTTGAATCATTAGCGTCAAAGTGACGACTGAGTGAAGTTGAGGGTTCGAAAGGACTCTCAGCCTTCAGTGATGGGGTTTCAAGTTCGTAAACTGCAGCGGTTGGCTTAAAAGAGCCTCTCGTCTTTAGAATTTTTTTGGGATCGGTAAGGGGCGTAATCTGCTTACCATCTGGGTTTTGTCTGGTATTCCTTCGATCGAATGCTAGTTTATTTCTTCGTGGAGTCGCCAAGTGAAAGATAAAAATCCTTAAAAGGTGTGTACTCTTTGTTCACTATCAAAGGGTAACACTTTCAACAAAAAACAATTGTCGTTTTCCCAGGGAAAATGATTTCGTAACTTCGGTCCCCGGCAACGGTGCCAGAAAGATGTTGTTCCTGAGTCTGTACTTAAGGCTTAAAAGTACAGTGTCAAGGCATCCGAAAGTGGGTGATAGGTGTATATGAGAGAAGCGTAAACCTTCGGTAAAGGAAACTAGGGAAGATTCCTACGTTGGCGTTGTCTAGCTTCCAACTGTTCCTGAATAGTTATGTCTCGTTCAATGGCTGTCCATGATTGTTCGAGTTCGGCCCGGTTGGTTTCCGTTTTAAGAATGATGTCAAAGAGATTTAAGGCAATGTGCATTTGATTCGATAGTCCGATTTCAACGTTAGGTTGAGTTGGTACAGGAACTGTCATGGGGGAACAGTAAGTTATGAAAGACTTTAAGAGAGGTTAAGTGTTGTCTCAGTTTGGTCTTATAAAAGAGAACTCACGGTTGCAGAAATAAAATATGGATGTAAATCTAAGGCTCATTCCCGTAACTGTATTATATTTTAATAAAAGGTGTGAGGTGGGAGAAAAACATTGAGTCGTTTACAGTGTAAGGTTCCTACCAGGGGAAAATCTCACGACATAAACCAGAGAGGAAAATATGTAAGAAAATAACCAATGTAACAAAGAATATATGTAGAATTTTGAAAATGCAGATTGGTATTACACCCGTTGATAGATGGTGCAGAGGAAAGACAATAAACAATTACAAAAAACCCAAATTCATTCGTTATAGTAGTGGTCATACTAAATTATAACGAAGCACATCAATTATGAATATGAATTGCAATGTAAAAATGAGATACAAGGAAGCAAACTTGTAATACAGAAGTGACGAAATTGAGAATCTCCATATCTGCTTGTATTAACTCTCAATGTAAAAACTCTATTACAAATGACTCAAAAAGGTCCAGCCCTGTTTATTTCTTTCTGGGATATATTTATACAATTTTTACAAAGCAGGTAGAATCTCAATAGTCGCAAAATATAGGTTATGACTGAGAAGAGAGCAATCGCTCCATTTTGCCTATTCTGTCTTCACTTGGTGCCAGGTGTTTGTCATTGTGCGGAATCGGTGCAGGCGATACATCTTTCAACTAGCTGGGATATGAGCCGTGATGGTTCTACTTGACAGCTGGCCTCGACGAAGTAACATTCTCAGGCTAACTGCTGCAATTTGTCCTCCATTTGTGATTCAATGATGTTGAGGGCACTTAGTTGCACACTGGGTTTGATCATGTACTTATCAACTTGGACTATGTCCACCATATTCATCTGAGAGATATCAGCCGAATCTCTTTCTTCCTTATCTTTCAAATCAAGTGAGATCTGTTCCACATTCATTTGCATCAATGCTTCGGCATTGCCTCCGCTGTCAATGCTCAATAGCTCGCCATCTATAGAATTAAAGGCTTCTTCTACGGAATTAGTTACCTTTTGGGCTTGCTCCTTTCCCATGGCGATGTTTTTCTCCCACTCCTTCAACAGAATATTTCCTCGGGTTTGCTCCGAAATGGTGAACCTGGGAGTACCTACTGAAACCCGGTTGTTCGTGGCTATTACCGCCTCCTGGAAGGCGACCCGAGCCGCTCCTGCATCCCTTTCTCTGACCGATAAATTTTTATAAACCTGATTGATCAACAGACAGTGTTCCCGGATCGCTCCCACCTTTGCGAGAAAATTTTGTTGTGCCGAAGAGATTCTGCTCCGAATCTCACTCGCTTGGGATTTAAATATCCCTAGGTCTATCATTCTACTCTCGGCAATTTCTACTCGAGCCTGCAGCTGTTCAATCAAACTACTCGGTTGGCTCCCCTGCATCCGACCATCCCGAACCACCAACTGTGCTTGCTCAAGCTTAGCCTTGAGCACCTCTATTTCATTTTTTTCGGCCAATCTGGCCTGTTCTATTTCCATGCTCGCCTGACCTTTAGCATTCTCCGCAGTTGTGGCCAATCTGGCTTCAAGAGTCTGAATTAGGCGATTCTTTCTTTTAAGTTGGTTCTTCAAAAGTCCGACTGAGAATTGATTCACCGAGGCATACACCCCTAGCGTCCCTACGATTTCAGTGGTGAATTGCTCATTCTTTTTATATTTTCCATCTATCATAACTTTATACTTTTTGGTAGTCGACTCTCCTTCCTGGTAGAATTCTGTTTTTACTACTACTTTTCTCTTTTTATCAAAGAAAAACTTGTTCGGGGGGAGTTCTTTTGCTCTTATGGGCCTCAACTCCTCTTTGAATATCAATCCTTCTTCTATATTTCCCTGCGTTGACTGCAAGGGGGTGACAGATGTGATGGGTGCTCCGATTTGTTTCGTCGATTTTCCTGGGGTGTCGACCGGGTTCTGCTTCTTTGGTGGTTCTGGGGTCTTTATCTCGGTCTCCAGATTCTATTTCTTTGGTGGGTCCGGAGTCTTTTTCTTTGCTTCTAGATTCTTTGTTTGTTCCTCCTTGTCCTGGTGTTTTCCCTGGTCAGGAGTTGCATCTTTGGAACCTTCAACATCCTTTTGTTTTGTTTCCGAAATACTGGGACCCTCTCCGTGCAGTACAGCAGGGAGACAGCTACGTCGGTGTCTCTGGAATTTCAATACCTCGACTCTATCCTCGGGCGCCAAGGATTGAATTCGGACTAGAACTTCCTCATAGGACCTCGCTCCTCGGAAAACATCATCCGGAGGTGAATTCTCGTGTTCAAATCTTTTTAGCCCATAATTTGCCAAATGATTGCTCACGACCCTCTATGGATCGTGCTTCTTGTATTCGATGGAGACCAAATTAAGGTCTTCCAGGGCAGCAGCCTCGGCTTTGGCATGCCTGAAATCCAATAAGGAATACGAATTCAAACAAATGGGAAAAGATGACCATACCTTCTTTGAATACCCTTTGAGCTCCTTACTTACACCACCAATTACCGTCTGCCGGGTGACCTCGCGACAAGCCAGCTTGTCAGGAATGAACATTGGCAGCGCATGCGGGGGAACAGAGGCCCCGAAAACTCTGCCTCCACGTACCAGTCCACTATGCTGCTCAGATTTGTCGCAATGCTGTCCGAGATACGAGGTGGCGGGTGACCAAAAATGGTGATATGCAGGGGCACCATCACCTAGTTAAAAATTTCATATGCAAACTTTTCTGCTTTGTTTTCCCATAGCTTTTCATGGTATACATGTATGGGTTTGTCTTTGACTAGAGTCCAGCCCCAGCTCATTAATGGAAATGGTGTCATAGAACAGATTGCGTCCATAATGTATGCGGACATGAAGAACGATGATGCCTTCCCACTCTCCTTCTACTCCGGATACTCTGTGACCCGATTGGCCAAGCTATCTGAAAGCATCCTTGCCCAGTTAAAAGAGCAACCTTTTGCGACCCGAAACATTAGAGGCACCCATGCTAGAAAAAATTCGATGTGTCCTCTCTCCTGTATAACCAGCATGTCATCATGGCCACATATTTATACTGTGGTTCCAACGAAGCGATTGAATAAACACCTTGGTCATTAGCTATGAACTTCACGGTACGTGAAACCCAATCCTTTATCAAACCAGACATGGTTTTATCATACTGTGTGCACTCTTTCTCCTTGAATTCCTCCAAGAACTCAATGCCATATGTGTATTCGGACGTCGCAGGTAGCTTATACATGGTTTGCAAATGCTCAGGACTAAAATTCCTTATAGTGACTCCCTGCTCATTCATGATAGTCCTGGTCGGTACGTCCACATGATCCAACGCCCATCAGACCATGTCATAATAAGGAAGCAACCGTGGCCAGGCTGCTACTCTGTGCATTTCGGATTGGACGACTATTTTGTACTTGGTGTTCAGATCATGTTTTTCGTTGTCGTCGGAGTCATTGGAATAATCTACCAATTCTGATTGCAGAATGTCTAAAACAAATGACGAGTTAGGGACTAAGTCGACACTTCGGGGTGAAGTATCAGAGACATGGTCTGAGCCTTGTCCTGCAACCTCAACATTCACCTTCGCTGCTTTCCGTGGATCCATGGCTAAAGCTTGCGTCTTAGCTCTTCTGCGATAGAATTGCGTATACATACATAAGTTAGTTCACTTAGAAGTTATGAGCTCTGCATGCTTATGAAAATGCATTTGTTACAATGAATTGCAGCTCTTACATATATTTGAAAAACTTGGTACCTTTCAAAACAAACCTGTCAATTCAAAATTAGAAATAAATTTATGCCGTAAAAATCCGATCTTACACATAGATTTACCCTATTTCCCCATTAATGTCATAAATTTTGGCGGTTAAAAGTCAGTTGGCGTATGGGTTGAAAAGGCTTCCTCGAGAATCATGCAAGCATCGAAATGCGGGATGTGTCTTGATTTAGCTTAATTAATCCAATCCCACTAACGTTAATCAATTTCTCGCTATTCATTATATCGTGGATTTTCTTTTAACATTTTGAGTCTCCAAATCCTGAGACCACGAGGACCGAATTTGGTTTAATTAAAGGTAATCGATATTTGGGCCATAATTAATTTTATGATCATTTTATTTTCCATATCGCAACTCGGAACTTCGAAGATAAGTTTTTGGGAGATTTATATGCCGAGTTGCGAAACCGTGAGACTGCGATAACAAGGATTAATTAAGGGGAGGGTAATCTTGGATCAAGTGATTAATTAATCATGTTATAATTACATCGTGACTTCTTGAGTCAGGGTTTAGACGCCGTAACTTTCAAAAAAGATAGTGCCGAGTGGCGAAGCACCGAGAACAACTTTAACCATGGTTAGCCTTTTTTCCTTTAATCCTTGACTCGGGTTATCCCGAAAGGACCTCGTGTTCTCGACTCTCGAGGCTGTAAAAATAAAAATTTGGGTTTGGCGAACGCCGAGGCGCGAAACCCCGATGACGTCTAATCATGAGTTAACAAATTTTACCCTATTTACTGCCTTGAGTGAAAATTTAAAACGACTTCGTCGTTTCGTGACTCGGGATGTGTGAATTCATGAATTATAGTATCCGACCTGCGAGATCCCGAAGTAGAACAAAAAGATGGAACATTCTTATGAAAAGTGAGACTGTTTCGAGAGCAAAAAAATCATCGCTACTTGCGTGATCAAGCTTCAGAGATCATCTATACCTCAGAGGGAAAAGGAAACCATCTTTAGATTTCAAGCATCAAAATGAAAATTGTGTCAGGCTAAAAAAACAAGGGTGGCTCCAACAGAGACAATGCAAAGATGTACAACCAGTGTGGGGGATCTGAGTGATTTCGAAAGAGAAAGTGAGGCTGGACATGAAGAGGAAGTTGCAGCCGAAGATGCATCAAACGAACGTTTGATCAAAGCTATTGCCAGGATGGGTGCAAGGGAAAAGATGGACACTTCAGTTTATGAGGGAAACTTGGATGAAGAGGAGATTCTAGACTAGGTTAGAGCTCTAGATACTTACTTCAACTATGAAGATGTCGAAGAGGACAAGAAAGTCAAGCATGTTGTCACGCGCTTGAAGGGACGTGCAACATTGTGGTGGGATGAACTACAAGCTGACAGACGTTGCAAGGGTAAGAAAAAGATAATGAGCAGGGATCGAATGATCGCAAAGATGAAGGTGAAATTCATCCCCAGGGATTATCAAATTACTCTGTTCAGGAGAATGAAGAACCTAAGACAGAAGCTGATGACAGTGAAAGAATACACTGAGGAATTCTACAAACTAAACATCAGGGCAGGTCATCGGGAGAGTGATGATGAGAAAGTTGCCAAATATATGAATGGCCTGAGATATGATATATAGGACAAGATGAGCATGGTAACCATCTAGATGGTGGAAGATTCTTATCAGATGGATTTGAAAACAGAAGAGAAGCTGAGCTGAAAATAGGGTTAGAGGGGCCGAGGAAAAATTCAACCCAGAGGCAAGTCAATTGCCCAGGAAAATTATCAGAAGCCCAAGGAGGAATGGAAGAAACCTCAGTCTCATACAGAGAGAGGTGGAAGTTCACAGTGAGAGAAATATGCTGAGCAGAGAGGACAACAAAATGAGTAGAGAGGAGATTATGCTGACAATAACACTTTTCCTTGTACTAGAGGTAGAGGAAGAAGAAGAGGTGGAGTCATCACATGCTTCACATGCAGGAAGAATGGGCACAATTCTTACGAGTGTCCAGAGAAAAATAAGGACATTGGAGAAGCTCACATCACCGAAGCACAGAGGTGGGATGTTGAGGCCGAAGACGCTGAAGGTGGAAGATCGCTCATGATGTGAAAAGTCCTTTTGACACCCGAGAAAGAGGTGGAGAGTTCAGTCCAAAAGACCAAACTTTTTAGGACTGCTTGCAAGACCAAGGATAGGGTATGCAAGG
>JASDQU010735618.1:96078-116206 GCA_032191745.1 Picea mariana | reverse complement strand
AGAGATGACTGATCATCTAAGCCCATACAGAGTTTCGTGGCTACAGAAAGGACACCAGGTAACTGTCACTAAACAATGCTTGGTTGAATTCAAGATAAGAGGATATAATGATAAAATTTTGTGTGATGTCATTCCTATGGATGTTTGTCATCTATTGCTGGGTAGACCATGGAAATATGACAGGAATGTGATTCATGATGGGCGAATGAACACATACACCCTGGAGAAGAATGGGAGGACACACATGTTTCTTCTGATTAAGGATAAGGAGGTGAAGCTGGAAGTAAGCAACACTGTACTTCTCATGAGTGGGAAGGAACTTCTTACAGAGGTTAAGAAGAAAGAAGATCCACAATTCTTTGTGGTCAGGAAACCGAGGATTGTACTGACCAACACAAGAGTGGATGATTTACCAGATGAGGTTCAGGAATTGCTGGAAGAGTTCGTTGACATAATAGTGGAAGAATTACCTCGTTCGTTACTACCAATTAGGAGTGTGAGTCATCACATTGACATCATACCAGGGGCCAATTTACCAAACAAAGCCGCGTACAGATTGACGCCGCAAGAGAATGAAGAAGTTAAAAGGCAAGTCCAAGAGTTGTTGGACAAAGGTTTAGTCAGGGAAAGCTTGAGTCCATGTGCTGTTCCAACAGTACTCAGTCCGAAGAAAGACGGAGGATGGAGGATGTGTACTGACTTGAGGGTGATTAATAAGATAACCATCAGGTGCAAATTTCCATTGCCGAGGATGGATGATTTGATGGATTGCTTGAGTGGAGAAAAATATTTTTCAAAGATTGATTTGAAAAGCGGTTATCACCAGATTCGCATGAGAGAAGGTGATGAATGGAAGACTGCATTCAAAAAAACCGAAGGGTTGTATGAATGGATTGTTATGCCATTTGGCTTAACAAATGCACCAAGTACCTTTATGAGGTTGATGAACGAATTCCTGAGGGAGTTCATCGAAAAATTTGTCATTGTGTATTTGGATGACATACTGGTTTACAGTAAGACAGTGGCAGAGCATCTGAAGCATTTGGCTACAGTGATGCAGAAACTACAGCAGGAGAAGCTGTTGATTAACATGAAGAAGTCCTCATTCATGAAGACAGAGCTCATTTAATTGGGGTTTGTTATTTCTGCAAATGAGTTGAGGATGGATCCAGATAAGGTGGAAGTGATAAAAAATTGGCCATCACCAAAGAATATTTTTGAGGTGAGAAGTTTCCACGGATTGGCTAGTTTCTACTGAAAATTCATTAGGAATTTCAGTGGAATTAGTGTAGCGATGATGGATACAGTGAAGAAGCGGCATAAGTCTTTTCACTGGACAGAAGAGGCTGAGAAGAGTTTCAATCTGTTGAAGAGGAAGATTACGGAACAACCAGTTCTGGTGTTGCCTGATTTCCAGAAAACATTTCAGGTGAAATGTGATGCAAGTGGGTTTGCAATCGGGGCAGTCTTAAGTCAAGAAGACAGGCCAATAGCGTACTTCAGCGAGAATCTGAATGAGGCAAAATTGAAGTACTCCACGTATGATAAGGAGTTCTATGCTATCATACAGGCATTGAAGAAATGGAGGCATTACTTGATCCCGAAAGAATTTGTTTTGTACAGTGACAACCATGCGCTGCAGTTTGTGACTCAACAGGAAAAGTTGAATCAGAAACATGTTAAATGGGTTGAGTATATGAAGAATTTCACATTTGTGATTAAACAAATTTCTGGTACTGCTGACAAAGTTGTTGATGCTTTGAGCAGGAAGTGTTTGTTGTTGCAGGAGTTCCGAGTCAAAACGTTAGGTTTTGATAATCTTAGGGACATGTACGCAGATGATCAAGATTTCAGAGAGGTGTATGAAGAAGCTGAGAATCTAGTTCTCATAGATAGAATCCCGTGGACATACTATATGATCTAGGAGGGATTACTGTTTAGAGGCAATCAACTGTGTATTCCAAAATGCTCCATGAGGGAGAACTTGTTAAAGGAAAAACACAGTGGAGGATTGGCAGGGCACTTTGGTCATGACAAAACATTTGCGAAGATGAATGAGTCATATTTTTGGCCAGGAATGCGATCATAGGTCAAGAGATTTGTGGACATATGTAGAATTTTCCAGCATTCAAAGGGAAGGAAGCAGAATGCGGGTTTTTATCAACCATTACCCATACCAGAAAGGCTGTGGGATGCGATCAGCATGGATTTTGTATTGGGGTTGCCAAGGACACAAAGAGGTGTTGATTCGATCTTTGTGGTAGTGGATATATTTTCCAAGATGGCACACTTCATTCCATGTTAGAAAATCGGCGATGCAACTCACATTGCGAACCTGTTTTTCAAAGAGGTCATTCGACTTCACGGTTTTCCAAGAAGTATAGTTTCGGACCAAGACACCAAATTCATAGGGCATTTTTGGAGGACCTTATGGAAGAAGCTGGGAACTAACTTGTTGTTTAGTTCAGTGTATCATCCTCAGATGGATGGACAAATAGAAGTGGTCAACAAAAGTCTGGGAGACTTGCTGAGAATCTTGGTAACAGAGCACCACAGCCAGTGGGACAACATATTACCACATGCATAGTTTGCATATAACGACTCAGTTAATAGGAGTACTAGGCAGAGTCCATTTCAGGTTGTCTATGGTATGCAGCTGAGAGGAATTTCTGAACTGAGATATTCAGAATAGATTGCAACTAGCAGTGCTAGTGCAGAAGATTTTGCAGAGGCGATGAAAGAACTTCACAGCAAGGTGAAGGAGCGGTTACAGAATTCAAGTCAGAAGTATAAACGCAGAGCCGATCAACATAGAAGACAACTTCAGTTTGAGGTTGGTGATCTGGTTTTGGCACACTTGAGGAAAGAAAGGTTTCCGAGAGGAACATATAACAAGCTAAAGATGAAGAAAATTGGGCCATGTAGGGTCTTGAAGAAGTTTGGGGCAAATGCTTATGAGATTGAATTACCCGATGGGATCAAAATTTCTCCGATATTCAATGTCTCAGATTTGTACCCATATAGAGCCGAAGAAGCAGGGACCGGAACTAAGCAGCCAATGATCCAGTGGAAAAAGAAGATGCCAGTTGCAGAGAAACCGCAGATGGATTGCATATTGGACAAGAGAGTGGGTAAGAAGACCAGAAGAAAGCAGTACTTTGAATATTTGGTCAAGTGGAAGAACCATCCAGTTGAAGATGCCAGTTGGGAGACTGAAGCAAAAATACAGAAGCATGGACAGACCATGCAGGAGCTCATGGACATGAGCCCATGAAAGTTTTCAAGCGAGGGAGTATGATGCAGGAGCATATCCCACATCAAGTGAGCCAACGCGGAAGCCAAAGGATAGCTAGACAAGCCAACACCAATTTTGAAAATGCCTTGAAGTTGTTGCGTGATCTTAAATGAGTCATTTAAGATGAGGCGCACTTGTAAATGTAAACGGACCTTGAGCGGATTTCTCTTGTCCTTAGTAGGTAGATGGAATTTAAGATAGTTAATGTAAATTAGATAGAATTTAATTCTAGAATAGACAGTTGTAGAGTGCAAGAGGGAAATGGGATATATAAACCCTCAATGTGCATTGTAACATTATTGATGAAGTAGCATTGTTGAAGAGAGAAAGAGCATGCAGAGAGTTGTGCAAGAACACCCATGCACAGATATTTGAATTAATAGAAAGCTTTGATTCAAATTCATGGTTTTGTGTTGTTCTTTGTGTATGGATGCTGAATTTTTTGCTTATGAATGGTTGCTTCCAGTTATACATTTGCTTTTATATGCTGTGTATATGATTTCATGTGTGAATTGAAGTCTGAGAGGAAGAAGGAATGAGTTTCAATTGTTTCTCTATTTGAGCCAGAGAATTCCTGCAAGGAGTGCAGTTGAAGTGTCCGCAAGGAGTGCGTTGACAGAGGGTTCAGATAGAGATAGCTTTTGTTCTCATTCATCCCAGAATTGTAGTTGGGCACAGAAGCCGTGCAAGGAGTGCGCAGGCCAGGTAAAAGTCTCAGGGTTGCGAACCTGAGTGAAACATCGAGGGGACTGTTTCTGTAGGTGTGCACAGAGTCAAAAGAATTTGAACACTTAGATGTGGTTGAAGGTTTGCCGCAAGGAGTGCATGCAAGAATTCTTTTGAGGGACTTGAAAGTCGTGGAAAATCTCAGGAAGGCTAGGCCTTCGAGTTTGTTGAAGGACAGTGTAGGGAAGCTATGCCTTGAAGGTTAGCAAGAAGCATCATAAGTTTGCACGCAGGTGGACCAGTCTTCGTGGAGGAGTACTTGGTTCATTTCGCAGAATTCATCAGGAAAGATAGACGGTAGAAATTCTCGGAGGAGATTTCACGAAATTCTCTGAGCCATTAGATCTCACAGAGGTGCAGGGAAGATACGATGACGCATTCCCAAA
This sequence comes from Picea mariana, assembly GCA_032191745.1. Classification (NCBI taxonomy): domain Eukaryota; kingdom Viridiplantae; phylum Streptophyta; class Pinopsida; order Pinales; family Pinaceae; genus Picea; species Picea mariana. The sequence continues at coordinate 111,799 of JASDQU010735618.1, read as the reverse complement.
GGTTTAAAGCTCTGGATGGATAGAGTCGTTGATCAAGGCCATGAGGATCGTTGGATCTACACGTATATCATGTATCGGGGTTTCGTGGATCGAAACTCCAAACATTGCAATGGGAATCACGATATTGTGATACACGATATCCTGATGGGTACGTAAATAGTGTGGGGCCACAAGGGTCAGAGTGGAGGATAGGTGGCACAAGCTATCGGAGTTTCATGGCGAGAAGTCCCGAAATGTTGACATTAGGATTCACAATATTGTGAACCCCAAAGTACCGATAAGGTGAAGTGACGTGAAGGGTCGAACTCGCGCGTGTGTCAGAGTTTCAGTGTATCAGGTATCGAGAGTCAGGGATACATGTTGGTTGACATCACGAGTGCTGAAATCGTGATAGAGAAAGTCCCGACAAGGAACAAAAGGGTCAACGTTGACTCATATCGGGTCTCAGGGATTCAAGAGTCCTACGCCTGACCATTGGATTCGTGAATCCATGAAGTCCGATTCCCTGATAAATAAAGAGAGGGGATCACATGAAGAGTTCTGTGGGTGCAGATTTCCCGATAGGGAAATAGAAGAACGTTTGAGTTATTCGGGCCGTGGGGAGGAGAAGATCGTGTGAGTAGACATGCCTGTGGGTGCGGATTGCATCAAGATCTGAGAATTCTAACAGTATTATGGGCTTATAGAACTACTTGCAAAAACTTAACAACGCAAACTCCATTTAATCTAGTTTATGTCCACGAAGCAGTAATACCTATGGAATATTTGGTTCCTAGTTTAAGAATTGCAACATTTATAGGTATGGATGACACTAACCTTGTTCAAGATAGGCTTACGCAGTTGCTGGAACTGGAGGAAGATAGGTTCATTGCAGGATTTCATCAACAGGTACAAAAAGAATGGGAGAAGGCCTGCCATGAAAAACATATCAAGAAGAAAGCATTTAAGAAAGAATATTTGGTACTGTTATATGAAAACAATTTCATGAAGCATCTAGGGAAGTTCAGGAAAAATTGGCTCGAACTATTCGAAGTTGCCGATGTCACATAAGGAGGAGATGCACAGTTGAAGACCCTTAATGGAGAATGGAAAGATGGTTTGGTAAATGGGAGTCGGTTGAAACTATATTATGACAAATATCTGCCTCAAAGCTCTCAGTAAAATCACAGGAAGAAGGGTCTAGGTACCAAGTGCAGTTGAAATTGGGTACTAGACACAGAAAATATAGTCTGCACACGATAAGGAGGGACATAGAAGAAAGAACAGGCTACTCCACGTGGTCTGGTAGAAGTAATAAATAAGGTTCAAACTTGTAGTGACTCAGGATGAGTCACATGTGAGTGTTGGGGGCATGTTGCCCCTTGGTTAGGTATGAAGGAAGAGAGTGAATATTAAGGAAAAATAAATACAAAGTATGAACTGGGCAGGAAGCATGCAAACCAAGGAAGGGTCGAAGTGGGTAAAGAAGCATAAATGAAGGAACAAGGTAAAGGAAAAGAAAATCGTTAAAGGAGAAGATAAAGGAAGAAAAAGAAAAAAATAAGACTTGTAGTGACTCAGGATGAGTCACATGTGAGTGTTGGGGGCATGTTGCCCCTTGGTTAGGTATGAAGGAAGAGAGTGAATATTAAGGAAAAATAAATACAAAGTATGAACTGGGCAGGAAGCATGCAAACCAAGGAAGGGTCGAAGTGGGTAAAGAAGCATAAATGAAGGAACAAGGTAAAGGAAAAGAAAATCGTTAAAGGAGAAGATAAAGGAAGAAAAAGAAAAAAATAAGATGGATTATGGAAAACTTAGAAAGCGAAAGGAGACACCAACAGATGCTTTGGATCACTTTGCGGAAAATAAGGAAAAATAGGTTGGCAAAGCCCTTAAAATGTGAGTCAAGTGGACCTAGGGTTTTGTATCTAGGGTTTGTGACACCTAGACTTCGGTCTAAGGTCATCCATGAGTCATTTAATGTATAAATAAATGTCTAGAAGAGTCGATAGGGTTGGTCATTGGTTACTACTATTGTGGGTGAGAGTGACATTGAGATCGAAGTATAGTGCATTCTTGTATTCTGGATCTTCATCTGGGTGCGAAGATCAACCTTGCAGCTGGGTGCGCAGGGAGGGGAGAAAGAGAGAAAGAGAGAGAGAAAGGATCTACATCTAAGTGCACGGATAGAATTGTACGTTTTCATCTAATATATCAATAAACACAGTTATGTGGATGTAGCCCTAGGGAGAGGGTGAACCACATAAATCTTGTTGTTCATTATGGTTGATGTTGTGTTATTGGATGTCTATTATATTGTTATGCATTGTGATTGTTCCTATTAAAGATATAAGGTATAAGCTAAACTTTGTGAAGCTAAGTGTAAGATTGTTAAGGAATTTCTGTGTTATATTGCATTGTTGTTATGGGTTCACTTGCATTTCCTCTGGTTGTAGAGACTTGTGTCCTGCAACCCCCTTATTGCTACTTTGGGTGACACTTCATATGCTTCGTAGGTGTTTCTGAAAGGGCCAGTAGTTAGGGTTTGTTGGTGTGTTGTTAGAGTTGAACCCTGGGTCTAACCTTGTGCCAAGAGTTACTCAAGTACAAAGAAAGAATACAAGTGTTACAACCTAATATTGAACAAAGTTGTGGAAAGCATCAATGTGACAATTGATGAAACAGGTAAACAAGAATTAAAGGAAGAAGAAAATGAATCAATGGAAAAACTTTACGAGGAAGAAGCAGAAGATGAATAAGAAGTAGAATTGGAAGATGAATAAGATCAGATAGAAGTAGAAGAGAAAGTTCAACAAGTTCCTCCAAAGACACCTAGAAAACGAGTACAGAAGAATCATCGTTCAGATCAGATAATTAGAAAAAAATATGCAAGAGTTGAGACTAGAAGAAGAATCCATTCACTAGAACAAACACACCTAGCAATCTCATCTACAATTGAACCAAATAGTTTTGAAGAGGCCGACATGGATAAATTTTGGAATAAGGCCATGGATGAAGAATTGGATCAAATAGAGGATAATGACACTTGGGAATTGGTTCCAAGACCAAGGGAATTGGTTCCAAGACCAAATAATAAGAATGTGATTGGCACAAAGTGGGTATTCAAAAATAAATTAAATGAATATGGGCACGTTACAAGGAAAAAATCTAGATTGGTATGTAAAGGATACACATAGGTTGAAGGAATCGACTTTGAAGAGACATTTGCTCCAATTTCCAGAATGGAAGCAATCTGATTGCTCCTAGATTATGCATGCTCCAATAATATTAAAGTGTATCATATGGACATGAAATCAACTTTTCAAAACAAAGAACTTGAAGAATAAGTCTACATTGAACAACCAGAAGGATTTCAGCTGTCAGAGAATGCAGATTATGTGTGTAAATTGAAGAAGGCCTTGTATGGTCTAAAATAGGCTCCTAGAGCATGGTACTATAGATTGGATAAATATTTACAATGGGCATGGTTCAGAAAAGGAAGTGCAGATAGAAACCTTTACATAAAGGTAAATCAAGATAGTATTTTATTAATTGAAGTTTATGTTGATGATATTATTTTTCGAAATACTGATGACAGGTTAAGCCATAAATTTGAAAAGGATATGCATAATGAATTTGAAATGTCATTACTTGGAGAACTATGCTTATTTCTGGGTCTTCAGATACATCAAAGAAACCAAGGAATTTTTATCTCTCAAACTAAGTATATCAGAGAAATACTAAAGAGGTTCAAAATGGAATATTCCAAACCAGTTACCACCCTTATGCAAACTAGTTGCAAGTTGAGAAAAGATGATGATTCAAAGTCTACAAACTAGAGGAAACACATGTCAATGATTGGTATCTTACTACATGTGACAACATCTAGACCAGATGTAATGTAGGCAGTTGTACAGGTGGCATGATTTCAAGCAACACCAAAGGAATCACATGTATTAGCAGTAAAGAGGATTTTCAAATATCTCAAAGAAACATAAGAGTTTAGATTATGGTATCCAAAAGAAAAGGATCTATCACATATTTACTACATAGATGTAGATTGGGCAAGTTCCATTGATGACCAAAGAAGCACCAGTGGAGCCATGTTCTACTTGGGCGAGTGTTTAGTATCATGGTTAAGCAAGAAAAAATCATCTGTATCCTTATCTATAGTTGAGGTAGAGTATATTGCAACAATAGCATGTTGTACATATGTTCTATGGATGAAACAAACTCTATCATATGTTGAGGTTGAGTATGATGAGCCCATTCCAATATATTGTGATAATACAAGCACCATCAGTATCTCAAAGAACCCAGCGATGCACTCCAAGATGAAGCACATTCCAATAAAGTATCACTTTCTATGGGAACAGGTTGCATAGAAGAACACCAGAGTTGAAAATGTGGGCACAAAAGAACAAGTGGTGGACATCTTTACAAAACCACTTCCAAGGGAAGCCTTTGAGTATTTTCACCAGAGACTTAGAGTAATTTCTACTCCAAAATGAATGCTTTTGAATGCTTATCTTATATGTCTTAGATATACACAAGGAATCACCATAAAGAGGAAAATTCAGGTTGAGAGATCAGTTTCAGGAAGAGTTCATTCATGGGGAGTATCCCTAAGGATAGTTCACTTAGGGGGAGTAGACCTGGATGGATAGATACCTTTTCCATTGATGAAAAAGGGGGAGAGATTTATCAGATGTAGAGTAAAGAGGCATGGTTATAGAGGGTGTTACACATGATTTTGGTCACTCTGGTGATGTCTTAACAATGGTGTATTCAGGCTCCCAACAAGGACTTTTTTCTTGAGAAAAGTGGCCCTTGTCTCCTTCCAGAAAACATATTTTCAAAGTGAGTTCGCAGGCTGCATATGACCTAGGGTGCGAGAATACCTCATTCTCGTAGGCCACCTACACCTAGGGTGTGAACTTCTTGCAGTTTTCTACATACATAGGGTGCGAACCTGTTTTCAAGCTTGGAAAGGAGAAGAGGTCTTGAGGGTTCTAGAAGGGAATCTTCTAGAAAATGAGTTGGCATTCATATGGTTGTTATTTTACTGAATTCTTAGATTTTATGGGATCATCCTCATCCATGTAACCATCTCTCCTTCTCCTATATATTGAAAGGTTTCTCATGGAAAAGGTTAAGAAATATTGAATGGAGAATTGGTGAAAGAATTGTGTGAAGAACCCTGCTTGGACAGAGGCTTGAAGGCTCTAGTTGGTCTATCAAGAGGAATTGGATCTTTTTCATGCAAGTACAGAGCAAGTGTGTGTGTTGGAACCAAGGGTCACTGAAAGGAAGCTTGCGACATCAAGGCGATTAGGTTGTATCTTCTACTTTCAATTAATATGATACAACGACATGTCCCTTTCCCATAAAGTCACTCTTACTTTATTGTGTAATTCCTTGATCATATGCATAAGTTGACGTTAAATGAATTTTGCTATATTCACTTTGGTTGGTTTGTGTTGTCTTGGATTTGACCTCACGAGAGCACCAGAGTGAAGTGGGAGCAACAGAGACCTAAGGAAGCAATATAAAGGTATGTCACTTATTCCTCCCTATTAGAAAATTCAATGATCACAACTTAGGGAAAGAGTCATGTCCTGTCCTATTTTTTTCTAGATCCAGGTGTATCTAGGGAGATATGTTAGTGTTCACACCTACCGATTAGTCCGATAACAAAATTGGTGACTCCACTGGGGATGCAACCCATTTTTTGGTGATTTTCAGTGTTTTTCCTTAGCCATTTGCTCTTACCTTACCAATTTTCATTTCTATCAATCTCTGAGTCTTGAGGAGACCCTGACAGACTCTCTGGGTCCAGAGGTTCCTTCAATTTTTTTTTCTTTTTTCCAAATTTTGCCTAGTTTTAGTCATTCTCACACTGAACCCTTTTATTGCCTGCAAGAACTACTAGAGTTTGCACCCTATTGTGCATTCCAGTGTGAACCTCTCGCACTTTGCTTGTGACCAGCCTGCGAGAATGCTCCATTCTCGCATTGTACACTACTGCTTGCCTGTGAACCCATTTTGCAAAATTTTGGGATTAAGGTCTTTTGTATGCCCAGATACCCAGATTTGTATGTGTGTCTGAAGAGATCTTCTTGGGCCACTGATTGATTGTTTCTTGACTTCAGATTTTGTGAATGATTAGTCTTCGGAAATCGAAAGCTCTTCTTATTCATTTTTCTCAACTGTTATCTCTTGACATTATCTTAACAAGAATATAATCTCTGGTCCTGAAATCTGAGTGCTTGTTTGGTTGGGAGCCGGTGATTGGTTTAAAAGTTGGGATTAATTATCTTTCTCAATTACTCATTACTTGGAAAATTGTTTCCCTCATGCATTTGAAAAGACTAGTCTTGTCTTCTTGTTATGTTTGTATTCATTGAAAGGTTGGTTTGGGTTTTGTTGTATATTTCTTTTCATTAGTTGCTGGTTTTTCTTAGTTTCACCAATGTTGTGTGGTTTCTATTGAAAATTAAAAAACATTTTTCTTTTTAAAAACAATTTTTTATTTTGAAAATATTGGCATTCAATTGTTGAAATAGAATGAATAGAGAATTGGCATTGGTCATGATTTGTTGATATTGCATTTTCAAAGAAGATTATATATCGTAGTTCAAGATTGTTCCAGAAAACTCCTCTTTCCCTCTCGTAAATAGGATTCATCGAACAAGAATTGATATTTTTCATTCCTATCTATGCATTGTTGGGTCAGAGTCACACACAACATCAATTTCATTTCTGTCTCCTCTCAGTAATAAAAGCCTTTAATAATATCGTGCGGATTTTAAAATTTAACTAGTAACTCTTTTCTAGGACTCTATTACACCAACATTAGCTAGGCTAGAGATTTGGAATAAGGCAGAGAGATATACTCTCCAAAGCACAAAACACACAATAGCATCTTGTGTTAAGGAGTGCCAAATTCCATTTGCAACATTTTGTCCTGGGAAGCCCTTCTCACACAAGGGTCAAACCCGAGGTCGCATTGGTATTGACAAAGTTACTCACCTGGCTTTGTTGATATTAGTGTAGATATTGCACGTATTATGGGTGTCACTTGAAGGTATATCCACAATGATGAGTGGAAGCCTCTCAAGTTGATTTTAAGCTAGATACCCTTCCCTTGCGTGTGGATTGGACTGTCGTCTGTCCCCCCCGGATTTATTGTTGTTGGTGGTAACCTTAGTGGCCTATCTTATTAGGGTCTTACACAAGGTAACTATGAAGGGGCAAGTCTTCACGGTACCTGGAATCGACGTTGGCCAAACTCACTCGGGCTCCTTGGAGGGTATACCCACAATTATGTGTGGGAGCTTGCACCAGGGTGTAAGTCCGTTAAGAAGGTCGTCAACGTAACTTTTCCACACTAGCCTAGCCCCTTCTCGTCTCATTCTTGCGACATTGGATTTCATCACCAACTAGTGACTTCAAAATTAGAAGGTCTTGTTTGCTTGGTGTTGTTTCCTAGATTTTTTAACTCGTTCACAATTGACCCTCCATGTCGTTCACGTAGAATGCAAGGCTTACCCCTAGAAAATATGGAAGGTTCTCAACCCTTGCCTACTAGCTCATCGGAGGGCTCTCCTCAATAGAGTAAAGTCCAAGACGTCACCACTCCACAAGTGGAAATAACTGAATCTCTAGAACGATTTCAAATTTCCAATTCTCGAGAGGACTTTCGACTTCACCCCGACTCCGAGAGACGTATTATGTAAGTAAATTATTCTGGAGACTTGGTTGTTTTGTCTTCTAGATCACCAAATGGACCTTTTCTAGGACCTGAAGGTCAAGATTCTTTTTGGGATACCGACAGTTTTAGACGAGATCTATTTGGCTCAGGAGCAGGCATTGATATCACCCTCTCACCTGTGTTCCCCGAAACCTCTGACCTAGACACAATACCTTTTACTAATACTTATTATTTTCCTGGTACAGAAGCTCCATGAGCTGACCACATCTTGACTCTCCCTTTACAAATGGTCCATTACACAGATACTATGAGTCTTCACACCGGGATTACCGAGACTATCCAAGACCCTATTGGTACACCGCTTTCACCCAGAGTCACCCCGACTCTTCCACTCGGATACCGTGCATTGAATGCCTCTATTCCTGTTCCTATGCAAATCACATCTGGAAATCTTGGAGGACCCTCTTATTATGGGCACTCTCCTCCCGGTTTCATCCCGACACTTCCTTCGCTCCCTTTCAGAGGACCTTTTCCATCCTCTATTGGAGGTGCCAATCCTAGTGGCACCATTCCGTCGTTCACACCAAATTACCAGATTCCTGTTGGTGGACAATTTCACCAAGGAGGCCCAACTCAACCCCCCCTTGCAGGGAAAATCCCAATTGGAACACAACCCCCGATTGGAACACAACGCCCGATTGGAGCACAACCCCCACTGACCCCAGCCTATGGACAAAACATACCTCCATCCTTGGCCTAGTATTGAAACCTTCTGATACAACATAATCCTCAATCGACTGGGGGGCAACAACATCTAGCTACGTTCGTTATACTCCCTAGCACAAGCCAACCATATCCAGGTACGTCGAATCCTATTTGGGGCTCGAATGCTCAAACCCATGCCCCTGTTCAAGGGTACAATCCCTTGAGTTACTTTCCCCCACAACAACCGCCGAATCTACCTGGATCCTCGCATTATATGCAAACTTCTTATGGTCCCACTAGTTTTCCGATGGGACTTCCTCCCCAAAGTCACTAGTACCCGCATGTGAACACACAATTACCTTTCTTAGCCACCCTAGACCTCCCGGATCTATCAAGGATTTTAAATGATCCAATCCATCACTCTTCTGAATGGCCCTCCATACCGGCCAAACTACCATCTGACATCCCTAAATTTGATGGCAAAGCGAGAGAAGACCCGAACAATCACATAATGACTTTTCACCTTTGGTGCTCATCCAACTCCTTGATGGATGACTCTATTCATTTATGCCTTTTTCAACGAACTCTCATGGGTTCTGCTATGAAGTGGTATATAGAATTACCACAAGGTTTCTTCGTTGAATTCAACACCCTTGCTATGGATTTTCTTACCCACTACTAGTTACCAATCCGCTATGAAACAGGGACCGATATTTTGAGCTCCTTTAAACAAACCAAAGCCACTCATATCTATGATCACACTCATGAATGGCGACGGAGACGACATCTCATCAAACTCGAACTTCCCAATCAGTTGCTGGTAGAATGGTTCATGAAATAATTTGTGAACGACATCGGTCATGACATCGCCATGGGTGGAGTTGTCACAGAAGAACATGCCATTAGTCGTGCTCAATACCTTGACCTCTTTTACTCACAAACGGGTACTCTTTATGACTTACTCTCTGATGCACCTCGTTCTTCTACTTCTGCCACTTCAACTACCCCTACTACTTCTCATATGGCTGACAGTGTGATTGGCACTTTCCATGCCCAACCACATTCTGTCCAAACCTCCAGCAACAACCCCAAGCCCATTTCTTCTAATGTTCAAAATGCTCCATCTCCTACCCCTCCCACTAGCAAGACTTCCGAGGTAAATGCTGTTCAATCTACCCCTGCCGGTAAAAACAATTCCAGAAAGGGAAAGGGTAAAAATAAGGAGGACAAAAATAATTCGCAAGCAAAAAGAACCAAAAAACCACCTGTTGATGATAGGGATAAGCGCAAACTCTGATACCCTTGTCTTATCTGTGGTGATGATCACTACACTAAGGATTGTCCACGACGAGCCGAGGTTACTAAGTTCCTTCAAGGGACCCCGAAACCACCCACTCCAGCCGTATTGTCACAACCCTTCCCTTCTCAACAACAAGCCCAATTGGTCATTCACGACCAACCCTCCCCCTCTAATATGTCCTATGTCTTAATGTGTATATGAGACTCAAAGAAAAATGACATCGCACTTACCACTCGAGCCAAATATTATTCCTCCTTTAAAGAGAAGGTTGATGCTATACCTCCTTCATTGGTCCAACCATCTCCCATGACTCCACCTACCAATGGTCCTCTTCATCTCAAATGATTGAGCCTCGACACAGTTCTTCACCCTCCTCTAAAGGGCGTCGTTTGAAAATCGACTTTCAATCCTCATGCCCATGTTGCCCATAACTACAGTATAGTTGAAGATCTGGCCCAAGCACCATCCATGATATCAGCCCTCGAAGTCATTTTTTAAAGTTTTCCTATACAATGGAAGACACTATTGAAAGCTATCGATGGAATCGACCCTATGGATATGAACTTGATGTACACGAGGAATCACCATAAATAGGACAGTTCAGGTTGGGAGATCAGACAGTTCAGTTAGGGGGAGAAACCCTAGATGGAGAGATAAATAGTTTTTGACTTGGAAGATCACATTCTAAGGTTACCCCCTCAACTCGCATTCCAAATACAAGTTATTGTCTCCAACAAAAATATTTGTAGAACTGTTATCGACGAGGGTGCCTCGATGTGTGTCATGTCTATTACCTGTTGGAAAGCCATCGACTCTCCCTCTTTGAATGAATCCCACAACACACTCAAATCCTTTAATGGCTCTGGTTTTAAACCTTACGGTGTCCTCCCTTCATTGCCAATCACATTAGAAGGAAAAACAGTCCAAGTTGAAGTGGAAGTCTTTAACGCTCCTCTCGATTACAATATTTTGCTTGGCCGTAGTTGGATTGATTCCATGCGCACAATTGTGTCGACTCTTTTTCATGTTGTACGTTTCCCACATCAAGGAAAGGTAATTACTGTCGACCAATTAGCCTTCTTTAACTCGGATGCATGTACTGGGAATGTACCATTCATTACCAAACCCCCCCCAGATATGAGAACGTCAGTGTAGGCCTTCTTAAAGACTCCTCGGGTACCTTCCCCATCCCACGAACTAATGTTACACATCCATCTGTTGCTTCAATCAACATGATCTCCACCTCTATTCAAGGAACCCCTACGTCTCATGACCCATGGCTGGTACCTAACCTCAATGATCATCTTTGTTACGGCGATGAAATTCCTTTGAGTCCGGTTGAATCTGCCTATTAGGCCATTCAATCGACAACCCCTTCTACCCCCTCTCTTGGTGATTTGTCTCCAGATCCTTTTCACATAATTTTTTCCACAGACAAGATGATTATGTCTATTATGGAAGACACCCCCGGGATGATGGACATCATCGTTCCATCCTCTTCCTGGAACAACACACCATCGAGAGCTACCAACAGATCTCGACCCCGTCAACCATTGTCATCATTTCCACTATTCCCGAGTCTACACACGATGTGTTTTATGAAGGGAACTTAAGCAATATCTCACCCACCATTCCCCTCAACATATCCATAAAACCTGGAATTGTCGAAAATATGCATATCGGAGCTTCGTGTTCCCCCGACGAAATCGTCACCTACAAGTCACTTTTTAAAGAATTCTATGACGTCTTCGCCTGGAGCTATGAAGAAATGCCGGGTATAGACCTTGACATTATGATACATGAGATAGAGACATACCCAGATGTTAAACCCGTCCGGCAACGCCTTCGTCCGGTTCACCCACGCAAAGCGACCACTATCAAGATTGAAGTCAAGAAACTTCTCAAAGCCGACTTTATTTATCCGGTGGCTCTCACTACCTGGGTTTCCAATCTTGTCCCAATCGACAAGAAACAAGGCACAATCCGCGTGTGCGTTGATTATAGGGATATTAACAAAGCATGTCCTAAAGACAACTTTCCTACCCCCTTCATTGACCAGATTGTCGACGATTGTGCTGGAAGTGAAATATTCTCTCTGATGGATGGTTTCTTTGGATATAATCAAATCAATATTGTTCCCGAGGACCAACACAAAACCGTTTTTATTTTTCCTTGGGGCACTTTTGCCTATCGGAAACTTCCTTTCGGTCTAAAAAATGCTAGCGCAACCTTTCAGTGCGCTATGTCTTATGCCTTCCATGATATCAAGCACATCGTGCAGCCATATCTCGATGACTTACCCGCTAATTCTATGTGACAGGTCAATCATCCAATACACCTCCAAGCCATTTTCCTCCAATGCTGGTTTTACCATATACGCTTGAATCCTCACAAATGCGTTTTCTGCGTAGAATCCAACCAACTTCTAGGCTTTATCATTTCACGTCAAGGGATTAGGGTAGATCCTTTGAAGGTTGAAGTGATTCTCAATCTCCCTCCTCCTTCTACACTTTGCTAGTTACAAAGTTTGCAAGGGAAAGCAAATTTTCTTCGTCATTTCATCCCGAACTATGCCGAGATAACCCTTGGATTTATGTGATTACTGAAAAAGGGGTCCGAGTTCGTATGGGATACCATCATATGGGTCCTTGACACATGCTCCACTTCTCTCCCCCCCTGATTACAATCATGATTACTTCCTATACCTCGCAGTCTTGGATTACACCATCGCTATGGTTCTCATCCAGGAGGATGATTCTCATGACGAACATGTCATCTATTACTTGAGTCAAATTCTAACGCCTACCGAAACCAAGTATTTACATGTCGAAAAACTGGCCTTGGCAGCCGTCCAAGTAGTTCAATGTTTCCTGCACTCTATCCTCTCTCGCAAGACTACGGTAATTTCTAACTACAACCCTATGCAACACATTCTCACATGTCAACTGCTAGGGGTAAAATACTCCAAATGGATCGTGATACTCCAGGAGATTGACTTGGAATTCGAACGCGCTAAGTCCAAGAAATCATTAGTGTTTGCCGAGTTGATATGAGAATTTCCCTACTCTGAGATGGAAAAGGTAGCAACCAATTCATTACCTAATGAATCCCTTTTCCTGATTAGTTCTGATGATCTTTGGTATGGAGATATCATCATATATATCCAAACCCAGACTTTCCAACCCAATTTGTCTAGTACTAACCACCGTCAAATACCCTCCCAATCCCGTCAGTATATTATCCTCGTTGATACTCTTTATCATCGTGGGATTGAATCAGTTTTTTGACGTTGTCTCATGTTTGACGGGGCCAAGAATTCCCTAAATGACTTCCATTCTGGAGCCTGTGGTGGTCACATGTTTGGGTATGCCACTACCCAGAAAATATTGTGAGATGGGTATTTTTGGCCCTCTTTATTTAACGATTGTATAATTGTCGTCCAAAAATGCCATGCTTTCCAGACCTACAACCATAAAATATGATCACATCCCACTCCTCTTCACCCTGTGGTCTCCGTCGGTCCTTTTGTGAAATAGGGTATCGATTTCATGACATGTCACCCTCACTCGGTCGAGGGGCATGGATACATTATTGTAGCTATAGACTATTTTACAAAATGGGTTGAGGCGATGCCGACATTTGACAATACCGGGAATACCACAGCATTATTCATATTCAATCACATCATAGCTCGTTTTGGTGTTCCTCAGGCTATCGTCACCGATCACGGTAGCTACTTTAGAAACTTCATGATGTCCGAACTCACTGAAAAGTTGGGTCTTCCCCATGAAAACTCAATGCCCTATTACCCACAAGCCAACAACCAAGTCAAAGCAATTAACAAAGTCCTCATAACCATGCTTCGACGAATGATAGGGATTCACAAAATGAGTTGGCATTGTGGGATTATCAAACGTCTATTGAGTCTGCTACTGCGTTTACACCATTCTGGTTAGTCTATGGTTTAGAAGCCATCCTGCCGATTGAATGTGAGATACCCTCCCTAAAACTAGCCATCAAACTCATACCAAACACTTTTGCCGAAGAAGAACGTCTATTGTATCTCGTGCGATTAGACGAAACTCAACGCGATGCTACCCTAGTCATAGAAGCCCAGAATAAACGTGTCAAGGCCCAATACGACAAACATGTCAAGCCTTGCGTTTTCTCCAAAGGTGATCTGGTTCTCCTTTATGAACAAGATCGGGATGTGCTAGGGGATGGAAAATTTGAAGCCATGTGGAAAGGTCCTTACATCGTTAGATGAGTTCTAGAGAAAGGAGCTTACGAGTTAGTAGATTATGATGGTATCCCTCTCAGTGAACCCAGAAATGGGTGGTACTTAAAAAAGTACTATGCCTAAGATCACCTGTGCATGAGTACTTGTATTTTATTGTATCATACTTCTTGTGTGTTACTGTAGTATGTTTCTTTCATTATTTGGTCTCTTCCCTTATGTTACATTGTGTTTGGTTTCCAGATGTCAGAGTCTTCACTACCCCATGTTGGCTTCGCTGATGGCGCTAGCCGTAGTACTCAGAACCTTGCTTCTGCTGCTTGGGAAATTTACGCCCCTACAAACGAACTTATCACTTTGTGAGGTGTGTGTCTTGACCGTGCGACCAACAATATTGCAGAGTATAGCGTCATTATCAAATTGTTGATTTATGCTATCTCGCTCGGTATCCATCACTTGGTTGTACGACTTGATTCGTAGCTATTAGTACTACAGTTAAGTAATGTCTATGCTATTCGGAGTCCTACTTTATTACGATTATATTTACGAATTTGCCTCTTGGAACGTTATTTTGATTATATTGAGTATCAACATATTCCTAGATGTCTAAATACATTAAATGATGCATTGGATAACTATGTATTAGACAAACATTTGGGACATTTATAAACCAATCACATCACATGTATCACACAACACAAGATAAGCCGATAGAAGCTGTATATATGTATATAACGATCAAAAGTTTTTTACAAAAAGTTTTGTCCAAGGACCAAAATTTTAAAATATGAAGCTCGTAGCTTCTACAAAGTAACATTATGGGTGACGCTCGTGATAACACATGACTGCCCGGGCAACCCTACGAAGCAGTCGGCCAATAGACTCTGACAAAACCATAGTATGACACTGATACAACTGAGGGACTTCTCCGATAGTCATGTCCGGAATGTCAGCAGTCAACCCCTCCAAGTTTTGCTCCACTGCCTCATAGTCTTCAACATCCCATCGTGGCACTGGAGCCACCTCTCCTTGTTGTTGAATAGGAGACGTACCTGGAGGTCGGTATGGCCCCACATTTGTGTCATTCAAAAGAGATTTTTGATCAGTTCTTGGGCAAACATAAAAACATTTGCATATGATAAAAATTACAAAAACATTTAAAAGAAAAAAATGTGTACTTCTTACCTAGGTCACCCCACTGAGCATCCTCAGGTAGGGCTAAATCCAGATCCCCTAGAAAATCCAATCTGACATAGGCATAGTCATCAACCATCAACATCTGTGGCCGCAACCAGTCAAAGAAGGAATAATTGTATTTGATGATAGGCCCAACTATGTGTCAGGCCATGAGGTTTCACCACCTCAACATCCTTGGATCCTGTGGGTCTAGTAAACCCCACTCAACCTGTAATCTCAAAAAGGGAACCCTCTCAAGAAATAAGGGCACCAAAAGTGATCCGTACCCGAATTGCTTCAGGTCACCTTTCCTGCATTTTGTCAACTGCCTCTTTATGCTACGAAGGACTGCGCCTGACTAGTTAAAGACTTGAGGCTCAGTACACTCTATGGCGTACTGAAAATAGCTCTGGAGAGCCATGTGTGGAGAAGCGCTCCCAACCATATGAGCAATGTTGAACAAGATGGTGTGAAGGGTCAAATCTTGGACCCCCCAAATGGCCACCTTTCCTTTGCTTCTTTCCGCCTTTGAAACACAGTACTGACGACAATACTCACTCATAGGCATCCCACCAGCTCAGCTACCGGTCAAGCTAGCATGGTACCC
>JASDQU010735618.1:61189-78476 GCA_032191745.1 Picea mariana | reverse complement strand
TTGAGATATATGAAAATCCTTTTCACTCCTAATACATGTGATTTCTTTGGTGTTGGTTGAAATCGTGCCACCTGTCCAAGTGCCTGCATTACATCTGTTCTGGATGTTGTCACATATAGTACGCTACCAATCATTAACTTGTATTTCCTCTGGTATGTCGACTTTGAATCATCATATTTTCTCAACTTGCAACTGGTTTGCATAGCAGTGATAACTTGTTTGCAATATTCCATTCCAAACCTCTTTAGTATTTCTATGATATACTAAGTTTGAGAAATAAAAATTCCTTGGTTTCTTTGACGTATCTGAAGACCCAGAAAGAAGGATAGTTCTCCAAGTAATTACATTTCAAATTTATTCTGCATATCCTTTGCAAATTTCTGGCTTAACCTGTCATCAGTACTTCCAAAAATAATATCATCAATTTAAAATTCAATTAATRAAATACCATCTTGAGTTACCTTGATGTAGAGGTTGTTGTTTGCACTTCCTTTTCTGAACCCTATCTATTGTAAATATTTATACATTCTAGATTACCATGCTCTAGGAACCAGTTTTTCAATGTAGACTTCTTCTACAAGTTCCCCATTTAGAAAAGTTGATTTCACGTCCATATCTATCCATACTGTTTAAGACTCTGCTACACAACTGTCCATAATTTTGACTCATTTTTCATTGTACTATCATGAAGTATTATTAAAACTGATTAATCTATCATAGTGTACTTCTTCTAACTAAATGCACTGAATCTATCTACTTAAATTCTGCAAGCTGCTCGAAGGATGGTTCTCCGGTCTGTCTCAGCTACCGCATAGAATCCCCTGTATATTATTCATATTATCTGGGAGTCTCTAAGCCAGATGGATCAGAAAAATTCCTTCTCTAAAGTGTATTCATCATCATCTCTCTGATCTCTAACTTCTTTCTTTCTGTTTGTGGATTCATCTTTCACTACAGTGCCTGAAAGTACAATCTCTTGAACTTGTTCCTTATTTACCTTTCCTTCTTTTCTTTCAGTTATTTTCCAAATCTTTCTGTATCTGACATCTTTCCTTTTATCTGTAGAATTTTTGTCATCTCATTTTATTTCCAATCTTGCAATCTCTGGGACCTGGTCTTTGTTCACCTGTTCTTCATGTTTTGAATAACCACTTTCAACATACCAACCACGCTTCTTCTTCTTAGCTTATAGAGCGATTGTGCATTCTTAATTGCTATATTGATTCTTCTTTCTTATCCATGTTCTCTTTTGAGGCTCCTGTCTATGACTGTTGTTGTTCTGTTGTGATTCTTTAGGAGGTACTTCCATTCTACAATATTTGTCCATGTGTCCAAAGTTATTCCACTTGTATCATTCCACTTCAGTGCTCAATGATTCAAACTTGTTGTAGCTTCTTCTATGTGTTTCACTAGGCCTTCTTGGATAACCATTTATGTTCCTGCTATTAGCTCTACAATTTACAGCTTTATGTTCAAAATTATTTCATGCATAACATAAAACCAAGAAGATAGTTTGATACCTAGGAGTTGAAGATATTCTGAAAGGAGTTGCTCTTATGAATCATTATTCTTCTCAAGCCCTATTTGTTTTTGTCGCTTGTTGATTCTAAAATCTGAATCTTCTCAGTGGAGGAGTGTCCCTGTAATCTTCCTTGTGGGTATTCCTATCCCTTTTGATTGTTTCTGCATAGCTTGATCCCTTTTTTGTCTGATTATATCCAAGTCCGGACTTGTCATTATTAGGCCTTTGATTATTGAAAATTTCATCCAAAACTTTTGAGTTGTTCTGCACATTTTTCTTTTGAATATCCTTCCTCAATGTGACAATCTATGCTTCCAAATTTCCAATGATCTTGTCTCTTTCTTCTAACTGTTCTTTGAGTGCTTCTTCAATTTTTTTATATTCTTCTATTTGAACCTTCAATTTTGTGATGATCTTGTCTAGTTCTTAAGTGTCTTCCTTATTGTCTAGTTCTGCTTGTAGCTTCTTGTTTTTCCTCTTTTCTCTTCTTATAACTTCTATGGAAATCAACAATTCTTCTCGGTAGTCAACTTCTTCCTCTTCATATTCATCTTTGGTGTCTTCTTTATCAAAGTCTTCTACTTCCATGAATAGAACTATTTATGTCTCACTGTCACTGAATTCATCTTCATGTGATTAGGAGATGTCTTCTTTGGTGCATAAGCTTTTCTTGAAAACTTTCTTTGCAGTTCCTTTGCCTTTATATGTTTGTTTTCTATTTGAGTAATCTTAATCATTCCCGTTATTTTTCTTATGAGGACAATTTTTAGCAAAATGACCAATACCATCACAATTAAAACAAATCAATGGAAGCTTACCTTTATATATGTCGTTGGTTCCCTTGTTTAATATCTTGACAAAATTGGTCATTTATTTATCATCTTCTGAGATGTCACTGATGTTGCTATGTTATTTTTCTTTTTTCTTTGACCTTTTGGATGCTTTGAAAGTTGCTTCTTTTATATCTGGATTTTCCTGTTCAGATCTCATTTCATATGCTGTGAAGATTACATGTAGTTCATCCATGCTTATTGAGTCTATATCTTCTCTTTCTTCTAGTGTTGATATCTTAGGATCAAATATCATAGGAAGAGATCTTAGTACCTTTTGAACAATTGCGGATTCTTTAATTTCTTCTCCCAATCCTATGATTGTGTTTACTGTTTCATTGACTCGTAAGAAGTAAGCTACAATATTCTCATCTTCCTTCATCTTTAGTTGTTCGAACTAACCTCTGTAAGCTTGAAGCTTTGCTGCTTTGACTTTTGAATCTCCTTCATAAATATTTTGAAGTTTGTCCCAAATATATTTAGTGGATTTATAATGCATAACTTTTGTGTATATCGATTCACCAAGACCATTCAGAAGTGTATTTGTGGATTTGGAATTATTTTGACCGAGTTTTATTTATCTTTCACTTGTTGGTGGAACTATTGGTTCTTTGTATCCATCTACTATAGATTGAAAAATTTCAAATCCATGTGCATGTATATATGTTTTCATCCTTCTTCTCCAGAATGCATACCTTTTTTTTCTAGCTGCAACTAGAAGGAGGATCCAACCACCTATTTTCTCAGGATACAACTTGAAGGAAGCTCCAACTCCCAAATTATCTGGCTACAACTAGAAGGAGGCTACAACTGATCTGAAAATAGAAGGCTGACTTGTTATGCTATGCAAGCACCCTCTACTTCAATAAAATAAACCTTACAGGACCTTGCTTCATGTGTTAAAATATGCAAGATGGTTTATGTGTTAAGTTCTTGCTTCTTCTTGTCAATGTATATGTGTGAGGAAATGTTCTTTAAAAAGGTTAATTAGGTTCTATAAACCAATACACAACAACATAAAGTGCAGCAAATAAAACAACAAACTCACAACAATAACAAGATGATAAAGGAGTTCACCCCTCTCTGGGCTACATCTCCTTGAGCCTCCTTCAATGGACTTGGCTCTTTGGGATTAGTTTGTCAAATGTTCTTTTACAAGCTTCTGCTCAACTCCAATGGATTTACAGACTGTACCATTGGGTTTAGAATACATAAAAACCCCAAAAATGACTATTAGAACTCTGAAAATGGATCTTGTCTCATCCAATCATGACCTCTTCTACATGTGGCCTCCAAGCTTCCCTGAGCTTCTCTATGAAAAAAACACCTGTAAAAGTCCTCCAATGGATCTGAAACCTATCCCAATGTGTTCATAGCATAATAATTAGTCAAAAATGATTATTCATTCTCAGAAAATAGACATGTGCTCATCTGAGCAAGGCCTCAAACAATGAGGGCTTCAAGCTCCCTAGAGCTTCCTCAAACTTAAATGGTTAAAACCTGCAAAAGAAGTCTTCAAATGCCTGTGAAAATAGTGCCAATGGACTCAGAACGTCCAAAAACCCCTATCTGGGCTTTTTCGGCACCTCATTTGGCCAAAAACTCAAGAAGTTAGGCCTCCTGCCATTTTTCTCCTTCAAGCTTCCTGTCTCTGGTTCGCCATTTCGCACCTGTGTGTGAGTGAACCTGGCTTCTGGGCGTTTCCCGTGCCTAAACTCAGCACTCTGCGTGCGTTCTGAAATTGGTGCCAAAATTTCGCACCATTAGCGAAACTAAATCCCCCAAGGACGGAGGTGTTGGGTGCATGGAGCCATGTGGCCACGTCCCAGTGCTAAAATAGGCCTTCGTTTAGAAGATTCACTGTGGGCTTGACAAGTGTCCAACCGTATGTAGGCGCATGGCTATGGTCATTTGAAATTCTCGCGCGTTCTTTGTAATGGTGGTCATATGTCTTGGAACCACGCGACCACATGGTAACAACCCAAAACGCGCGCGCACAAACCTCATAGTATGGTCACATGGAAACAATCCATAAAACCACGGGCTTATATATGGAACACAAACCAATCGCGTGCGCCATTTATTCAACAGGAATGGTCACATGCAATAAACCACCCGACCATGGGCTATCATTTGAAAACCCCGCGCACAATTAACGGAGAGCAAGGTCGTATGGTAGTGTTAATGCGACCACGGGCTAGCTCCATGTAACACAAACTCCCGCGCAAATGATGTTGGCATGGACATATGAAATATAATAGGACCACGGGTTTTGCCATTTGGAACCCCGCGCGCGCTATATACAAATGGTCATATGTAAAACGCATAGAACCGAGATCGGGGCTAAGCCCTGGCCCGACCCCCCACCATTTGCAACATTTTTCAAATTGGAATAATTTTTTAAACACATGGTGGATAAGAACCATGGCGCGGCGCGTTGGTGGGTTGGATTTTGTTAAAGCTTTCGATGGTGTGGAGAGGTCTGGGGGTCGAACCCCATGGACCCATATAAATTTTAATAAACCAAACCATAAACAAATAGCCAATAAACGGGTGCCACGTGGCGGCCCATGATTGGGCCACGTGGCACCTTTCCATTCGACAATTAAATGCCACGTGTCAACATCACATTCAACCACAGTCAACCAATCAAAAATTGCCACCTCAGCATGTAGATCAAGCCATGTCACTTTTGACACATCATCATACAGAATGTATGGCCTGCCACATCACCATACGGACTGTACGGACAGGTACAGTCAGCATAAATTTGTTTTCCCTGTTTGGCTCGATGAACAGATCACGATATCTTCTCCATACGGACTCCGTTTGAGAAAGTAAATATACCGTCGGAATCAGGAAGATGAGACGGACGCAATGGCACCATTTTCATCGCATTCCGAGCACTTTGAAATTTGAGCAAAATTTTGATCCCTGGTCCAGATTTTGATCAACAACCCCCTATGTTCTCTAACTACAATCGGAAGGTGGATACAAACACCTATCCTTGCCTCGTCCAACCACCCTGAAATATAAGTAGAATGATGGAACCACTGACACACTATCACTGTGAGATATATTGTTGTAAAACTGTACCAATCAACATGTAATCAACCTGTAAAAACTTGTACCAATAACCTATGCCAACATGTACCATACATCAACCTGTACCTCAACCTGTACCTGCATCAACCATGCATCAAACATGTACAAATAACATGTCACAATAACCTTTCCAAACAACCTGTAATCAACCTGTACCATAAACAAGTGCATCAACCATGCACCAATCTGTACCTCAACCAATACCATCAACGAGTGCATCAACCATGCACCAAATATGTACCAATCATGCATCAAATACACATAAAATATGGCTCATCAATATGTACCAACATCATCAACTATACACCTCATGTATGTGTCAACTCATCAACTATTTGTCTCAACCATGTACCCAACATGTACCTCAACCAAAATCCCTCATCAATTTCATCATCCAAATATGATTTGTAACTCTGTAATAGACCTGGTGTATATGATCACATACCTGCAAACCTTCCTTAACTTTAACAACAAGAGACTATCATTTTCATCAAACTTTACTTTAGTCTCACATGACTAATTTTGGATTAGTCAACAACCCTAACTTGAAATAATCATAACTATGTACATGTAATGAATAAAGATATGAAAATAGTACACAATGTTATTCAGTGTATTTTATGTAATTCCTCCGGGTTTCACTACTTGGAACCTCTCAAAAAAGGAGTTATAGCAAAAATGACATACCTTGTTGGATTTTGGCTTATTCTAGAGAGCGAACTTGTAGAGCGTGCCCTGGACGGAATATTTGTTGTATGGATATGAAAATGGTACACAAAATACTAAAGACTGTACTATAACCAATACATTTTGTATTACTAAATTTGGATCTGTTATGAATAAGTTATGACGTTTTTACCTTAAACACCTATTTTAGACTAGTTTCAGGACTAGCCACAAACTCTATTTTCCACGGAGTGTAACTCCAAAAATACAATGACCCACAAAATGAAATGTTTATCACATATACTTGGATATGTTTCCTCAAAGGCCTCCCAATTTCATGATCTGAATCATTTCAAAAAAAAATTATTGCTAAAATGGTGAGATGACCTATAAATAACATACCTTAGAAAGCATCATCAAAAGAATTCATCCTCCCTTGAATTTCGGCCTTCTTTATTTCACCTTCCCTCTGAAATTTGGCTTATATATTATTTAGTTACCTTAGTCACTTGTAGATATTCAATATTCTCAATTTTTATTAAAAATGAGAGACCCTTGCCTCTTATTTATACTTTCATGTAGCTTCCTCAAGGGGTTACCTTCTAACCATCTTAACCCACTTTCCTTATTTTAGGGTTAACCCACTTCTAACCACTTGTCCATTTAGTAATTTATTCATTAAATTTTTTAATTGAATAATTTTTTTTGTATCTACTTTGACTTATAGTACAATCATCACTTGACTTTATTATTTAAATTACCTTCTAACCATTTTGACTACTTTGACCTTTTGGGGCTTCTAGATCACTCATGAGGGTTCTCCAACTTCACATGGCCATAACTCTCTAACCGTGAGGAGTTATGTGGCGTTCTACATACCACCGGAAATGGAATGACATGTACTATCCATATGTAATTGTCTTACCTGCAAATATATCAAAACCCATACCATTATCCATAAAACAAACTTGGGTCCATTACCCAAACCATTGTGCTACCAGAATTTTCTACCAGACTTTCCTCAAGGGTTGACATCAATTAAAACCAACCTAATTAATCAAAAATTTTATTTACCACCATCAAATTCAATGGGATAGTTACAAGCAACGTTGGCACATACATGGTACTACAATAAATTCATTAAAGGATATGCACAAATTACAACCCCTATGGAAAAATTTCTAAAAAAGGAGAATAAGTTTCAATGGAGTGAGGAATGCTAGGAAGGTTTAAATACTTTGAAGTAGAAATTGGTTACCACGTCGATTTTGATATTTCCATATTGGAAGGAGGAGTTTCATGTTCATGTGGGTGCGTCATCTGTAGATTTAGATGTAGTGTTATCTCAGCCTGGAGAAGGAGACATAGATCATCCCATTGCATTTGCACGCATAAAGTTGTCAATTACAATACATAACTATATGACTACAGAGCGTGAAGGATTAGCAATGGTGTATGTGTTTCATAAGTTTAGACATTACTTGTTGGGTTCACACTTTAATATGTATACCGACCATTCTACGCTAATATATTTGGTCAATAATCCAATGTTGGGGGGGAGAATATGCAAATGGATACTATCATTTCAGGAATATGACTTTGAGGTAATTGTGAAACTAGGGAAATTTAATTTAGGACTGAATCACTTATCGCGTATACTATCCGGAGAATATTCAGGAAACTTGGATGACATCTTACCAGACACGCACTTATTTTCAGTACAAATGGTTGATGACTATTTTGCATACATAGTTCATTTCTTGAGTACATGAGTAACCCCACCTGAATTTATTGTTGCACAGAAGAAGCAATTGGTAGTGAAAGAAATAGACTATCAACTTATAGGGAAATTTGTACAAGTTAGGCACAGATGGTATTCTACGATGATGCATATTAGAACATGAAAGACCTATGATATTGTTAGAGGCACATGACGGGGTTGTAGGAGGACACTACGCAGGAAAAGAAACAGCTCAGAATATTTTACGCACAGGATTGTCGTGGCCTACCCTTCATAAGGATGCCAAGGAATTTTGTTATACTTGTAATGTTTGCCAAAGAATTGGGAAGCCTTATAGGTGAGATGAGATTCCCTTAGTACCACAAGTGACATTACAAAATTTTGATAAATGGGCAGTGGACTTTGTTGGGCCAATCAATCCACCAACAAGGAGGTTAGGATCCAGATACATGATTACTATGATGAATTATTTGACTAGATGGGTTGAAACGAAACCGGTAAGAGATTGTAGCACGAAGACAACTGTGCGTTTTTTTTTTTTTTAATGTGGTGACAAGATTTGGATTCCCGGGAATACTTATGAGCGATCAGGGAACTCAATTTTTGAATAGGATGATTGCAGTGTTGATAGAGGAGTTTTAGATTCATCATTAGAAGAGAACATTATATCATCCCCAAGAAAATGGAACAGTGGAAGCATTCAATAAGATACTAGAACATGCACTGACGAAGGTGTGTAATGTAAGTCGAGACAAATGGGACTTAAGGATTATAGTAGTGTTATGGGTGTATAGGAATACAAGTAATAATTTGACAGGACAGACCCTATTCAGACTAGTGTATGGCCAAGAAGCAGTTATTACTATGGAATTCATATTACTGAGTTTATGCATTACTGCTATGAAAGAACTGACAGATTCTGGCACAGTGGAGAAGAGATTGTCAGAACTAGTATAGATGGAAGAGGATCAATTTTTCACAGGTTTCCATCAACAATTTCATAAATCTCACGAGAAAAAATGGCATGATACACACATTAAAAAAAAGAAGTTTCAGACATGAGACTTAGTTTTTATTTATGACAACAAGTTTTTGTAGCACCCGAGAAATTTACAGATGCATTGGTTAGGTCCATATGTGATCAGGTTTGTGACAAATGCATGTGTTCCTAATTTGGAAAAAAATGAATGGAGAAGTTGTGGAAGAACTGGTTAATGGTAGTCGACTAAAACCGTATAGGGACAGCTGCACTTTCGTGCACTATTCAAAGTGTGCGATATGTGTACCATAGTACTTGTATTATAGTGTATTATAGAAAGAAAAAGAAGAGAAGAAAAGAAATAAAAGAACTTAAAGGTTGAAGTGATTCATAAGTTTAAAGAAGGATATAAATCTAGAAAAATGTCGCAGATATGTAGAAAGAGGAAGGAATGGTGCGCAGGAAAAAGGATTGAAGTGCAACAGATATTTACACAGAGGGAAGGAAATGCATTAAATAGCATACATGATGGGACATGCATTAAAGAGTGATCATAACGAAAAAGTAGTGGACACACGTAGCCATAAATGGAAAACGACAATGAGACCATGAAATACTAGCAAGATATAGACCATGATCCATAGAATAATCTGAAGTTATTGCAGAGTATGGAAAGAATTGAATGTGAGTACAGTCAGATTGGACAACAGGTTTGGGTGGGAAGAACAAAAATAGAAACAACTAGCGACAAGTGATAAAAGCAGTTGAAGGGTTGACAGAAAGAATTTATTTTAATATTCATAGAAAGAAGTGAGAAAAGAAAGCTAAGTGAACAAAGACAAATTAGAGAAGTCATTTTCAAAGAGATTACATGTGAAGATAAATGGTGCCACTGAAGACAGGATAAGCTCTGTCACAACTGACGAAACAATGCACCAAGAAGACATCGATACCTGTGACCAAGGACACACCAGGATCATAAACATTAGGGTCAACCCCGGTTCACTATCTAAGGGATTATTTACCACCAAGGAAGTCGATGAAAAAGCAAGTGAATTTACAGAAAGAGCCTAAGTATGAACTCATCGAGCTACAAATTCCACCAGGTGTGATCATTGAGGAAGATATGCTCGGTGTAGTAGGAAGCCCGAGGTATGCAGACCACAACTTGACAGATCTGAAGAAGTTTCCATAGTTGGCTCCAGACAAGTTTAGAAGTGTAAGACTCACCCCAGAGTCACAAGCAATCATAGTAGAGCCACAATAATGGGCAGCGAGGATGGAAAAAACAAGTATTATAAACCTTTTCGATATTTCACATTTTGGCAGGAGCACAAAAATAAATATGTGTGTTAAGTTATTACTTAGTTGTGTACATGAAGGATTTCTATGGTTAGATAGATTGATGTCCATAGAAACATAGTTAATTTCATGAATAAATGGGTTTCCATCAAAAGGAGAAGACCCATCACCATTATTCACAAACAAGACAAAGGAGAAAGCATCGGCATAAATAATGAAGGAAAATTACGACACATTCAGATGTGCACATGGCCTGGATGTTGCAAGCATCAACAGTGATACATTTTGGTTCACGACGCATGTGTTTTCCTGCAAGTTGTTTAGTAAATATCACAAGGATTAGGTACCAGCAGGTGTGATAGAGGAAACCAAGAAGTGCATCATAGGAGTTCAAATGAGATAGAAAACGTTCCTATTGAACCATTTCTTGATAGATTTCAAGGAGGCTCAAGACAAAGGTATGTAATTTCATTATTCTTGGATGTTAATATTGATAACATTAGTGGCTTGGAGGGAACCAAAGAACACTCGATTTTTGGGAGCTGCGAAGAAGCCATGTTTAGCAGCGAGATATGTAAATTTGTGGAATATTGTGCACAAGGAGATGCAACTAGATAACAACATTATGTTCTATGCATACAAGGAAGTAATTCAGGTGATTATCTAGAATACACTACGCATACTACCGTAGGTAGTATAATCATACAAGGGGATTCCACGCTTCAGAGATGGAAGAAATCATATGTACATTCGGGCCAAGAAGAACCCAGAGCAACAGTGGATGGTGTGAAGATACAAGTTGATAGAGGTTGACGTGGGACAGATCATAGAAAACTGGGAGGATGAATGGAAAACCCCAGTACTAGAGTCAGAGCAGTTGGAACCACAATCGTCAGAGAATGATCCGGAGAAAGAAGGCGATGAAGAAGAATAATAATAAGAAGAAGAAGAATGTGAAGGGGAATGATATGGAACAGGAGGAAAACAGAAGACAGTACCATTCCTGGGAGAGAAGTGGAAGGAACATGATATGGAAAAATAAGTACCGTAACAAAAGAAGAGGAAAGAAATAAAGAAAGTGGCCACCTAGGCCCTGTCAGAGGATGAATTAGAAAAGATTGTGGATCAAGTGAAAGAGGTTATTGAGGAGAATTTTGAGCGAGCAACACATAAGCAAGAATAAAGGAACTCGGACGTGTAAAAGAAGATTATCTCACTGCGATAGATTTTGGAGACAACCAGGATTGCGCAAGTCAGAATAGGTGAATAGGAGTCAATGGAGAGAATGAAAGACATGATAGAGGCACAAAAAATGACATATCACCCATCTACGACATCAGGAGAGTGACAGATGATGAAGATAACAACAAGAGATTTAGATTTCCCTACGATAGAATTACAGGAGAATGCAAAGGCACTTATTCATATTGACTTGGTGTTGTCTCAGTTGTCGGTAGAAGTGTTATATGGTTTGCATATGAGTGTGACACATGAACTACAATTGCGCACGATGTCAACGTCGATGGGGTTGACAAAGGAAATCGTAGATAAGGATGTGTTGCAAGCAAAATATGATCAACTTAGGTTGGAGTGGGATGAGGCCGCATAGAGGACAACAAAAGTGAAATAGTCGGTCTAGGGGGTTTATAATATTATTCCAGAAATTCCTAGGGAGGAAGACACCCCGTTAGAGGAAAAGGTGACAAAGATAAATGAACCCATTCAAGGATTCTGCACAAATATTACGTATTTAGAAGCACACCAGATACCGAGAAATCCACTAGATGAAAGGGAGAAAAGGGAAAAGATAGTGACAACAACCATAGAGAATGTCAAAATTATGGAAGTAGAGTGTGCCAAGCTATATGATTAAATCATAGGAGTATGGAATTAGCTAACAAAAGACATGGAACTATAGGAAATTGGGTAGAAGCTACAGGATGCACATGACAAGGTGCATAAGTTTAAGGAAGTGATGAGCACATTACCACCGGTAGAGATGATGGAAGCAATGGACGAGAATATAAAATTGTACTTAGATATGAACCAGATGAGGGTGCAGCAACAGGATCACACACAGAAGATCGAAGAACTGAAGGAAGAAGCATACAATGTGACAATAGAAGTAGCAGTTGCATAGGGCATGGTCAAGTAGGTAGTACAAGAAAGTGTAGAAAATTTGAAGACCCGCATTACAACAAAGACAGTCGAGGGAATTGCATAGAAGTAAACACAGGAAAGAGAAAAGATCACATCTACAAGGGAGACATTTCAAAAGTTCATGGAGACCTGGAAGAAAGCCTGAAGTGGCTCAGAACGAACCACACATGAGTTTTGGGGGCCTGTTGGAGCTGGATATTTTGGGTAAGTTTTGGGAATCACGCAAGAGAAAACCACGCAACAAGTCAGCAAAGGAGTATCACACGGAAGATAGTTAGCGCATATTCGGGACCTAGTGTGTGGAAGGAGAAAGTTAGTTAGTAGTAGTTATACCATTTGGTCCATTTTGTAATGGTCTAATCCCTAGTGGCAATGTATAAATATGTAATGAGTTTTTCGGTATAGGGGAGCGATAGATTTTACGGGAGCAGTAGTTTTTGTTGGAGTGAAACATGAGAGTGAGATCGAATGAGCTAAGTGTGCACTGTATGCACGAATGACTAGGGAGTTTGGGTAGAACTAATGTATCTTATTTGAGTGGAGTGCGCACATGTTGTAAGTATTGAACATGAATGAATAATATAAGAATCCAGTCATTATGGACGTAGCCCAGTTTGGGGTGAACCATGTTAAATATATACGTCATGATGTATGTTGTGATGTGTTTCTTTTATTTTTTGTTTATGCTGCACATGTAATGCATGGATGGTTAATATGAATATGTTATATGATGGTTTTGTGCACATGTTAAATGATTAACTAAGATGAATTTGTCATATGTTGTTATGTTGTTATGATTTCACACACATGATACATTGCATGTTAAATGAATGTTAGGATGGTCCCCATTCCCTTCATCACTGGGAAAGCCTGGTTTCTGCAGTCTCCATAGGTACCTTGGGTGAGACTTCACCTACTTGTGGGTGATGTCGAAAGGACTAGCATATTGAGATTTGTTGGTAAATTAATGTTGAACCCTGGGTCTTCCCAATGTGTGCCAACAAGTATGAAGGACATTGCAAATACATTCAAAACCCTCATAGATGGATAGTCCTCATCATGTCATTTAAAATGGTAGGTGGAACGCCACATGTTTCCTCATGGTTGAGAATTTATTCCCTTTTAAAGATGAAGCCCCGAAGTATGGTCACGAATCCCTGGATCTGATGACGAGAAGTTACAAGTCGGACCCCAAATTAATTAAAGAAGAAAAGTTGTTGCAACAAGAAATTACAGGTTGGCCCTAAATTAAAATAAAGGAGTCACTTGGAAAAGTATAAATACACATCAAGAACCTCTCATTTTTCCATTCAATCAAGTGTGTGTTCATGGTATGGAGATAGCATAAGTGGGTCTGCACTTGTGCTAGGCGGATTGGAGATATCAACAAAGCAAATATGGATTACAAGAAAGGAGGTCGAGGAGAGAAAGAGGTGACTATACTAGTTTTTTGAGGTTATCTGCGAGTTGCAGTGGAGAAAGGTGCATATTTATGAGGTTATCCCCAGGTCACAGTGGAGCAAAGTGTAGATGTATGTGATTCATAATGGAGAAAAGAGTGGATTTTTTAGGTTATCTGCAGGTCACTATGGAGCCAAGAGCAGATGTACATGGGTCACAGTGGAGCAAAGAGAAAATGTACACAGATCATAATGGATAAAAGAGAGGATATTGTACATAGGTCACAGTCAAGAAAAACATGAATTTCCACAGGTTGACAGTGTATGAGTAGTGGATCTATGAATTTTTTTGAAGAAGGAGCCATTGTCTTGATCCTAAGGTTGAGAAAGGTATGATGATAAGAGATATGATTTATGTGAGTGGATCTGGTTTTGTTAATGATGATATGATGATGATGATTTATCATTATCAGTGATAGGTTGATTATCAGTGATAGTTCGATTATCAGCTACATGTTGAGTATCTATGACAGTGACAGGTTGATTATCAATGACAGTGACAGGTTGATTATCAGTGAAAGTGAGAGGTTGATTATCAGTGACGGTTTTAGTGACAAGTTGAGTCTCCATTTATATTTCAAAGAGGGAGGAAGGGGAAAGGAAAGGGGGTTGTAGCCTCCTTCTAGTTGGAGCCAGAGAATATAGGGACTTGGAGCTTCCTTCAGGTTGGATCCTGTAAACAAGGGGGTTGAAGCCTCCTTCCAGTTGAAGCTAGAGAATTTGGGGAGTTGTATCTTCCTTCAAGTTGGAGCCTATAAACATGGGGTTGGTGCATTCTTCCAGTTGGTGTTGGAGAATTTTGGAAGTTGGTGAGTCCTATGAATGTAATATTTTGATATATAAGAAATAATTTCGTGGTTTTCTCCCATTTGGGTTTCCACGTAAAAATATTTTGTACATTGTGTATGATCTGATGCATTATTGAATGTTATTGTTTATGGTTATATTTTCATGGCATGTTAAATGCAATGAAGTGAATGGAATTTTTGATAAGTTAATGTTTACATATGTTGTGATTAAAAATGGTAAAAGAGTTCAATACATATTCACCCCCCCCTCACTCAATATTGGTGAATATTCCAACACTTTGTGATGCAAAATTTATGACCATTTCACCACATATCCTTGTGGTGTGTCAATTGCAATATGCCCTACACGTAAAAATGCATTATCAATCAATAAACCTATTTAGACTTAGTAAAAAAATATAAAAAATCACACCACATAGATTAATATATTGGAAAAAAACTAAAACATGATGTGGATGAATAATATGCTTGCCTAATTATCTTTTAAACCATATGCTAAATGAATTTCCCTCTGAGTAAGATTGGTATGTTTATTACGATGAGATTCTTTAAGCAAATTAGCCACCCCTAGCCACCCCTTCCCATGATAACCTACCATTAAATTGTATACATCGATCTATCCATACCTTCATCCAATCAATATTTTTTACAATGTATAAATATAGTGCATCCCACTCTCGACCAACTATATGAAAAATGAAAAAAAAAATACTAATTAGAAATTAATAATTGATCATGGAAGACAAATAAAAATTAAATAAGTACAATATAGAAATAAATCAATATGAGTGCAAAGTATTATAGATCTCTACCATATAATTACCTTTCACTTTCCTCATTCTACCTTTCCCAACCAAGATCTCCCCTTCAAATTCGTTAATGGAATTGACATCCCAAATCCAAGGCACCTTAATGATTTTTGTTGCTAATTTAGGAAGATACTAACTAATATACACCAAATATTGATATACCATACAACCCTCTATCATAGATCCCTCAGGATGTTCTCTTTGTCTAACAAAAACCTTCAATGACTTCAAGTGCCTCTCCACCATCCACATTGACCTTGTGTGTACAAGTCCACACATTTCAATTTCGTCAACTTTATTAGGGACCTAACCTACCTAACCCTTCAAGTGAGTAGAATAATATATTTCCATGTAATAAAGGTCAATATTAATAAGGCCTAGCAATAAGGAGGATTAAGTCAAATGTAAGAAGACCTAACAGAAGCTTTCGCTTCTAGAAGGATCTTCCTCTAGATTGTTCTTTTGGATTTATAGATTTAGTATAAATAGGAATAGAGGGTATGAGAAGTTTTGTCTTGGATATTATTGTAATAGATCT
This sequence comes from Picea mariana, assembly GCA_032191745.1. NCBI lineage: Eukaryota > Viridiplantae > Streptophyta > Pinopsida > Pinales > Pinaceae > Picea > Picea mariana. The sequence goes on along the minus strand of JASDQU010735618.1, from coordinate 62,555 downwards.
CTACTCTGCTGGAGGTTGCCCCCTCGAAGAGGCAAGTGAACATTCCTCTCAGTAATCAAAGTGATCTTTCTGGTGTTATTTTGGTATTATTTTGGTATTATTGTGGTGTTGTTATGGTTATATCATTGTTTATCTTACATTTATAGATAATTATTTATGTTATGCAAATTATTTTATATCTGGAATATTACAAGTGGTATTAAAGCACCTTCCTCGACAAAAAATTGTGGGTTAATTTTTTTTTTCAGGGTAGTGACGTATTCCGGCATATTTAAGCTATAGAGATCTGTCATTACGTGCATAAACCCACGACCGGGGATTCATACACACAAGAAATACAAGTGGTACTTAAGCCCACATCTGTTGGCCACCCTTGTAACCCCTGTTGGTACCCCTTCGAGTGGTAGCACACCAGACAACACATGTATATGGATCGACCAAGATCTCCTGAAGCCCTCCATAGATAAATCGATTGGCCGCCTGTTGACGGGTGAAATTGACCATCCGTCAACTGAGAGAGTGGAACCGGTCCGGGCTTGTCTAATAACCCAAGCCGTTTGGAATGAACCACCCTGACGGATTTAGCGGCTCCGTTAGCCGATCTAAGGTCCTAGGCAAAACAAAGAGAAAACTAATCTAAACTAACTAATCTAACTAAAACAAATAAAAAAAACTAAACTAATATAAAACTAAATAAAACAAACTAAACTAACTAACAATAAAACAAACTAATACACTAATCTAATTAAAACTAACTACTAAACAAACTAACTAATCTACTATTTACAAATTACTAACTAATTAACTATATAACTACTAATTGCAATGCAACTTATTCACAAAATGTACAATATTAACAAAGTACAGATTTAAATAAAACCTGAAAAACTCATTTGCTTTTCTGCCCTAAGACAGAGACAGATATTTTTGTTGATTTTTATGATTTTTATGAACAAGAAATAAAACTTACTGAAATTAAACAATCTAATATACTAACAGAAATTAAACAATCTAATATAATAAAAAATATACTGAACAAATGAATGACAAACTGACTTGGAAACGCTCCAAATTTGTCCTGTGTATGATGACTTCGAAGCTGGTCGGAGGAAGGAAACTCGCACCGGGTAATCCAAAAGCTTCTCGTAAATGATAGTTGCAATGCTCTTTGAGTTGTTTACAGGAAAAACAAGACATAAAAAATCATAACAATTATATGATTTATAAACCTCTACAATAAGGGAAACCTGTTATGCAAAAACTTATACTTAATAATTCAACTTATGAAGAAGAGAAATATGTCATTCACAAACTGAATCAAGTAATTGCTATGTTTTTTTATATGCTGGAAGAAATCAGATATGGA
>JASDQU010735618.1:25004-58737 GCA_032191745.1 Picea mariana | reverse complement strand
TATAGTGCACACTGTAATTTAACTCTAACAGATGCATGTATTCATTCAACATAAAATCATATCAAATCAAAAAATAAGAGAACCACACATAGAGACACCATATTTTATCCTGGTTCACCCCCCTGGGCTATGTCCACAAAGATATTATGCTTATTTATTATTCTTCATCAAAATTCCTACGATGCATGCATTACATCAAAAGTATAGAAATGGGGATACTCTGTGAGGCTAACCAACATCGCACCAAGCTCCATAGCTTGCGACTTGACCCTCAATTACACTTCATCTGACTCAACATCACTAGATATCCTCAGATCATACAACAAAAAATGATTAATTCAACACTCGGAATTGTTCTAAAAAATATAATCTAAGCATGTTAAAAATATTGATGATCCCTCCTATCCTCATACAACCTATATTTGTACTTCAAAAGTTGGTAAAACCCTTACATTATAATCCAAAACCCTAATTATAAGTGGACTCAACTTGTCCACATTCTAACTATATTCACGCGCTAATCCACGATTCCATCACGTGGATTTTCCTTTGTTCCCATCACACATTGCTTCCTTGTTCCATTCTTCCTTGTTTACTGCATTGTATCTTGAACCTTACCCAAATAACCTACTCCAACAACTTGGTTTCCCAAATCCTTAACTAGTAGGTTCTTCGTCTTGGCATCCTTCTTATTGTTCTTTGGATTCAACTTTGGATGTAGATTCCAACACTTATCTTTAGTGTGACCATTTATATTTCAATGGTTGTTATGGTTGTTTGGATCCTTTCATTGATGTGCAATGGTTTTCATCTTATTATATTTTTCTTTCCACTTCTTCTTCCCCTCCCTGGAAGCATATTGATGGTATTTATGTTTATAACCACTTAGATGTCATTTGTTATGGACTATGGTCTCCAGATATCATGCTTTCACATATGCCTCATCAATTTATTTAAAAAATGACCATGTAGGACCCCAAGATACTTGAGGAGTACATATGGGTTCTTAGGAGAGACACCCAACATAATCACCACCTTCCTAAATTTGGTGGTGTAATCTTGCACACTCTTCCCTTTCCTTTTCTTGAAGTGATGTCGATGAATCCATTGGTCCTATACAAACCCAATAGGGTATAATTGGGACTTGATGAGGGTATTAAAATCCTCCCACTTAGTTTGATGTGTAAATGATGGGCCTATGGCCCATCCATTTTGTCAACATGGATGGAAAATGAATTTTCTTCTTTGTGTAGCTTTGATTGGGTTTCAATTTGAGGGTGGGTCTAATTCCATTATACAAGTATGTGATATATAAATACCATGGATATTCCACTGGAATAGTTTGTCACAACAAATCTATTAAACAAAACTAAAATCTTTAGTATTAAGGTTCTTTTTCCTTTAGATCTCCAAAGTATTTAGTTACTGATTTTCTACTTATGCATGAAATACATAAAATGCAGAAAATAAAGAAACAGTAAAATACAATCACACCATCCATAAATAAATACAATATATGACCTTGGAAATCCAATATGGGATAAAACCCTTCTAGAAGGTGAGGTTGCTCCACTCTCTTTTCTCTGGTATATAAATTATGCAAGTATAAATAAAGAGGCACTCTCCATGGAGTTTCCTTTGACCTGTGGCCTGTGTGGATGCTACATAATATCTCCTCCTCTATTATGATCACAGAGTACCACTCTTATATGTTCTTCTAATCTATGGAACACAATGAAATTAAAAAAGAATGGAACCCCTTCTCTTCCTAGTGGCTCAGTATTTAACATAGTATGATAGCCATCTAAGGGTAGGTTTCTAACTTCCTCAACCCTTAATTGTGATAGGGTTTTGGAACTTCTAGAATATTCTTGAAATTACATATGTGGCTAGATCTATTTGCATGTGAAATGGGGGATGATGTGGAATCCTCCTGTACCATGGTGGTCAACACAATAGGTCAACTTGCAGAAGACATGCATTTTGCATACGAACTCAAATTGACAAACTATTTTCACCATTGGAAAGTTTGCAGAGTGTAGAACCCTTTCAAGGGTGTGTGATAAGTTTTAAAACACCAAAACCCCCTAAAATTCCATTAAATTCCACAAAATGGATTCAGAAGGTTTCAGACCCTAATTTTCCAAACTGGGAACTACCACTAAAATGACCCTGCAAGTTGATTACTTCAATTTTTTCCACTCCAAAAGCATTGAGATAGATGAAAAATAATATAATGATCCAATATAAATCATACCTCCCCATTTATGGAGGATTGTTTTCCCCAAAATATTTACTAATTGAGGTGAGGAAAATTTTCCTCTACCTTCCCCCTGGAGTACCACTTTGCTTTGCTTGAAATTTTTCCTTTCAACCCAATCTACCAAATGCCATGCCACTTATATCTTGTAGTTTTGGACCGCTTCTACAAAACTGTGTCCTCTGCCAACTTTGCTTGAGCATATAGTGCTAATTCCTCTATGGAAGGTAGGACCTGCTCCTCCTCCTAATCCAACATGGAAGGATCATAGATTTTGAGATTCTCCACATTCACTAAGGAATAAATGCACATGTATGGGGCTAGATTGATTATGTAGGGATTATCTCCCACCTTTTCCAATACCTCAAAATGATCCAAATTATTTTAGGAATGAAATGAAAGTAGAGATATTACAATGAAATACACATAAATATTTCTAGAAATAGAGATATACAATAATACATGATTTTTATTATTGAAAGAAATGTACAAAGACTGTAAAAATAAATATTGTAAGACTTGCTAGAATGGTGGCAAATTTATCTCTAAGAAGAGATGTGATGACTATGCTCATTCGCAAGAAGATGAGTACAATGAGGCTCTGAAGGAATTTTTACAATAAACATGAATTCCAAAACCCTAGACATCCAAAAACCTAACCCTAGGAGATGAAGCGCCAAAATTCATGTGGGCCCTGTTGGGGTAAGTTAGTACATCAACTTCCTGGGGTCGTAAATTTTGCATATGATCTTCGTTTTAGGCGTGTGATGACCCATTGGAAAAATATTTCAAGAACTACACATTATGCTGTCAAAATTTGACTCAATCAATAGTTTGATTGTGGAAAGCCCAAAAAATGTTGTTTAGGGCCTCAAAACGACCCCAGAAGTAAAAAACGATGTACTGTGATGAAAAATGTCAAAATAGGCCAGTTGGACTAGATGGGAGGCCACCAATATCCACCTAGATTCTATGTAGGTCTTCAAGACAGCCTCAAAAGTGAAGAACCCATAATTACAAACAAGTGTCCCTATTACAGAGAAACATGTTGAGCTAAAACTTGTCAAGATCATCCAGTTGGAATTTGGAATAGGTGGGTGGCCACCAATATCCACCTGGATCATAAAAGGACCATAGGAAGGATCCTTGATCTTCTTACGAGGACCCTTTAGCCTTTCCTTATTCAGTTGTAACCATACTTTGTCTCCCACTCTAAATTTTCTCTTTGTTTTGTGTTGGTCATGTCTAGCCTTGTACTTTTCTTGGGACTTCTTTAGTGTCTCTTGTACTTGAAAATGGATCTACATAATCTTATCAACAAAATTTTCTCTTTTTCATGCATCTCCTATGAGGTCCTCCCTCACTCCTCCTTACTTCCTGTTGGAGTAGGAGAGGTATGTGTTTACTGATTTGTATGAAGCATATTTTTTTTATTTTCCAGAGTTATTGCAGGAGTGTATATTGAGGTTGAAATATACCCATTCGAATAATCGAATCAGGCCAGTAGAGTGGACTATTGAAAATATTGTGCGATTGGAAAGGGTGAATAACAAATTCACACGTGCAGTGGATTTCTGGTTAGACAATATTGCTGCGGGGTTTATCACTAATTTTGCAGTAGATACAACAAAGTCATATATTGTTGTAGAGCAAGAATTCTTGAGGGGACCCAGAGGGAGGTACATTAGGTCTATTTACACTTCGATCAAGATTTATTACATGATAAAGGCGTGATGACCATGGAATCATACAACTATATCACTCTATGCAGATGGGGGAGTTGGGGAAATCACTAAGGAAGATATGAGAAATGGAGAAGGCTCTGGAGAGTAGCCAGACGAAGGAAGCAATGGACCCCATCATGATGGATGATGAACATACCATGGAAATCATAAGGAAAGAAGGTGTGACACATAGAAAATGACCCTACCAGTATATGATGAATAACAAGAAGAGGGAAGTAGCTAAGTGAGAGTGCTTGGACAATGATGAGGAAGAGGTAGAGGATATCTACACAATGGGGAAAATTGAGGATATCTTGTGTGTTTCATATGAAAGGAAAACCAAAGGTCATGGGTTTGGCACAGAAGAAGGCTCTCCATTTCAGATTTGAATCAATGTGGAACCCACAACCCCATGTGCGACTAAGACATTTGAAGAAGAAAATCAATTAACCAATAAGTGATTAGTGGTAGGAGAATTTTTACAGGACATGGGTCCAGTGGAAACTCAAGCAGAAGTGTAAGTTAAGAAAGTATCAGTCAATTATCTACACCGTGTGGACGTGGTATTTCAACAAATTTCACAATGGAAGCACAAGATCCAACTATTAGGTTACCAGATTTTCGAGGGGATGAGTCAGGTGATCCAGAAAAGCATTTGTTTATATGTGAAAGTATATGGGAAGAAAAGAAGATTACAGATGAGGATACAAAGGTTGCGTAGTTGGAAATCAAATTCAAAGACCATGCATTAGATTGGTACATGGGTCTCTCAACAAATAATCAAATGGGAACACCTACAACTATAGAATATGTGAAGAGGAAGTTAATAAATAAATTTCAAAAACCATGCTCAGGAGATGAGTTTATGAATGAAATTATAGAGATCAAGAAAAAACCAAGAGAATGAGTATGGGAAGTGGACCAAAAGTTCAGAAGGATAAAAGGTAAGTTAAAGCACACTATTACTGATATGCAACATAGACATTTGTTTGTTAATTATTTTTTTCCACACTTAAAGTATCCTTTGAGACAACAAAAATTCCAAAGTCAGGGTTAGGATCTACAAGCAGCCTTACAGCTAGAGGAAAACCAATACAAGCATACATATCGAGCCATGAAAGAGCTGAAGAAAGACTTGAAGAACTTAACATTCCAGTTGAATCATAACAAAGGAAAGGAGAAAATAGAAGATGTCTGGTGTAAAATTTGCAGGACAAAAGGCCATCGCAAAAATGAGTGCCCATTATTTGCGCAATATATTAGAGTGGGTATGCCAAACCCTTTAGCTTCAAGAGGACCATGGTGTGAGATTTGAAAAAACCACATGCATGATCCCTATCACTGCCCCCTGATGTAGAAGTATCCAAAAATACCAAAGAGTACATTTTGTAACTTTTGTAAGTCATTTGGACACAAAGACAAGGATTGTAGAACCTTGGAGATGATGAAAGAAAGGAGTTTAGAAACATACAAGGTGTGGGATGAACATGTAATAGGACAATCTGCACATAAACCATAGTATAAAAATACACAACAACCACAGTATAATAATGCACAACAGTTTGCACCACCACCACAATATAATGTGTAGCCGTTTCAAGGGAAACAATTATTGGATTACTAAGAGGGGGGGTGAATCAATAATAGAGAAATTTAATCATTTTTAACCATAAAATGAAAGTGTTATATAGATGTAGCATTATCATCCAATAGTTTCAGAGTAGATAAACAATGAACAAATGAGGAATCATACACATACACAGTACACCAGTGTTTTTACGTGGAAACCCAAAGCATGAGAAAACCACAGAACAATTTTTCTTATATGTCTTTAAAAATTGCATTCATTGGAAGCACCAACTTCCTTTATTTTCTAGCTACAACTCCAAGGACGCTCCAAACCCCTAGTTTCTCAGGCTACAACTTGAGGGAAGCTCCAACTCCCCAATTCTCTGGCTACAACCCCCTATGTTCTCCAACTACAACCAGAAGGTGGCTACAACCACCTGTCCTTGCCCCATACAACTGCCCTATTGTATAAGTAGATTGATGGAACTAGTGTCACACTATCACTGTGAGATATACTGTTGTAAACCTGTACCAATCAACCTGTAGTTGACGTGTACCATAAAAAAGTGCATCGACCATGCACCAACCTGTACCATCAATGAGTGCATCAAACATGCACCAAATATGTACCAATCAACATCAAATACACATAAATTATGACTCATCAAGATGTACTAACATCATCAACTATACACCTCATGTATGTGCCAACTCATCAACTACTTGTCTCAACCATGTACTCAACATGCACCTCAACCAAAATCCCTCATCAATTTCATCATCCAAATCTAATTTTGGATTAGTCAACAACCCTAACTTGAAATAATCATAACTATGTACATGTAATGAATAAAGATATGAAAATAGTACACAATGTTCTTTAGTGTCTTTTATGAAATTCCTCCAGGTTTCACTTCTTGGAACCTCTAAAAAAAGGAGTTATAAAAAAACTGACATACCTAGTTGAGTTATGTCTTATTCTAGAGAGCGAACCTATAGAGTGTTCCCCGAATCGAATATTTGTTGTATGGATTTAAAAATGATAAAAAGAATACTAAATATTTTACTATAAGCAATACATTTGGTCTTATTTAATTTGGATATGTTATGAAGAAGTTATGATGTTTTTACCTGAGACACGTTTTTTAGACTAGTTTCAGGACTAGCCACAAACCCTATTTTTCACGAAGTGTAACTAAAAAAATAAAATGACCCACAAGTTGAAATTGTTTTCATAGGTACTTGGATATGTTTCCTCAATGTCCTCCATATTTCACGGTCTGAATCATTCTATAAAAAACGTTAATTCGAAAATAGTGAGATGACTTGTAAATAACATACCTTAGAAAGCATCATCAAAATAATTTATCGTCCCTTGAATTTTGTCCTTCTTTACTTTACCTTCCCTCTTAAATTCACCTTAGATATCCTTTGGTTACCTTAGTCACTTATATATATTTAATATTCTCAAGTGTAATTAAAATGAGAGGCCCTTGCCTCTTATTTATACTTTTATGTAGCTTCCTCAAGGGGTTACCTTCTAACCATCTTAAACCACTTTCCTTATTTTAGGGATAATCCACTTCTAACAACTTGTCCACTTAGTAATTTCACCATTAACTTTATTATTTAAATAATTTATTTTGTATCCAATTTGACTTATAGCACACTCATCACATCACTTTATTATTTACCTTCTAAAATCTCTTAAACCACTTGCCTTATTTTAGGGCTAACCCACTTCCAAACACTTGTCCACTTAGTAATTTCTCCATTAAATTTATTATTTAAACAATTTATTTTGTATCCACTTAGACTTACAGTACACTCATCACTTCACTTTATTATTTAAATAATTTTTTCTTTGCAACCAATTTGACTACTTTGACCTTTTGGGGCTTCTAGATGACTCATGAGGGTTCTCCAACTTCACATGGCCATAAATCTCTAATAATGAGGAGTTATGTGACGTTCTGCATACCACTAGAAATAGAATGACATGTAATATCCATCTAGAATAGTCTTACCTTCAAATATATTAAAACTCATACCATTATACATCAAACAAACTTGGGTCCATTACCCAAACCTTTGTGCTACCATAATTCTCTACTGAAATTTCTTCAAGGGTTGGCATCAATGATAACCAACCCAAATAATAAACAATCTCCCCCTTTGGCATTGATTGCAACACTCTAATGAAATACTGAAGTCATATCACTCATGTTCCCCCTGTGACCATCGCTCCCCATGGAACCATGCCTCTGTTCTCTTTCTCCAAGCAATTACCTTTTCATATGATAAATATCTCCCCCTTTGTCATCAATGGAAAAGTTATCTTTCCATCCAAAGATGCTCCCCCTGAATAAACTCTTCCTAAAACTGATCTCCCAACATGAACTGTCCTCTTTATGGTGCTTCCTAGTGTAAATCTAAGACATATAAGATAAGCATTCAAAATCATTCATTTTGGAGTAGAAATTACTCCAAGTCTCTGGAAAAGATACTCAAAGGATTTTCTTGGAAGTGGTTTTGTAAACATGTCTACCACTTGTTCTTTTGTGTCCACATATCCAACTTTGAATTTCTTCTCTACAACTTGTTCCTGTAGAAAGTGATACTTGATTGGAATATGCTCATCTTGGAGTGCATCACTGGGTTCTTTGAGATATTGATGGCGCTTGTATTATCACAATAGATTGGAATGGGCTCATCATACTCAACCTGCATATCTCTCAAAGTTTGTTTCATCCATAGAACCTGTGTACAACATCCTTCTTCTGCAATACACTTTGCTTCGACTGTAGATAAATATATTGATGATTGTTTTTTTCTTAGCCAAGATACTAAATACTCACCCAAGTAGAACGCTGCTCCACTCATACTTTGTCAGTCATCAATGCAACCTTCCCAATCTGCATCTGTGTAGAAAATAAGTGATAGATCATTTCCTTTTGGATACCATAATCCAAACTCTTCTGTACCTTTGAGATATCTGAAAATCCTCTTCACTGCTAAGACATGTGATTTCTTTGGTGTTGCTTGAAATCATGCCACCTATCCAAATTCCTGCATTACATATGGTCTGGATGTTGTCACATATAGTAAGCTACCAATCATTGACCCGTATTTCCTATGGCAAGTAGACTTTGAATCATCATATTTTCTCAACTTGCAACTGGTTTTCATATGAGTGGTAATTGGTTTGCAATATTCCATTCTGAACCTTTTTAGTATTTCTATGTTATACTTAGTTTGAGAAATAAAAATTCCTTGGTTGCTTTGAGGTATCTGAAGACATAGAAAGAAGGATAGTTCTCTTAGTAATGACATTTCAAATTCATTCTACATATCCTTTGCAAATTTCTGGCTTATTCTATTATCTGCTACCAAAAATAATATCATCAACATAAACTTCAATTAATAAAATACTATCTTGAGTTACCTTGATGTAGAGGTTGTTTTCTGCACTTCATTTTCTGAATCCTTCCTTCTCTAGATATTTATCCACTCTAGAGTACAATTCTCTAGGAGCTTCTTTTAGACCACACAAGTCTGTCTTCAATTTGCACACATAATTTGCATTCTCTGACAACTGAAATCCTTCTGGTTGTTCAATGTAGACTTCTTCTTCAAGTTCCTCATTTAGAAAGGCTGATTTCAAGTCCATCTGATACACTTTAATATTCTTGTAGCATGTATAAACTAAGAGAAATCAGATTGCTTCCATTCTGGAAACTGGGGAAAATTTCTTTTCAAAGTCGATCCCTTCAACATGTGCATATTCTTTACATACCAATATAGCTTTGTTCCTTGTAATATGTCAATCTTCATTAAATTTATTTATGAAAACCCACTTTGTGCCAATTACATTCTTATTCCTTGGTCTTGGAACCAATTCCCAAGTGTCATTCTTCTCTATTTGATCCAATTCTTCATTCATGGATTTATTATAGAATTCATCCTTGTTGGCCTCTTCAAAATTGTTTGGTTCAATCATAGATAAGAGTGCTAGGTGTAGTTGTTCTGGTGAACAGATTCTTCTTCTAGTCTCAACTCCTACATCCTTGTTTCTGATAATCTGATTTGAAGGATGATTCTTCTTTACTCGTTTGATATGTGTCTTTGGAGGCACTTGATGGAATTTTTCTTCTGCTTATGTTTGATTTTATTCATCTTCCTCTTTTACTTATATTTTATCTTATGCTTCTTCTTCATAAAGTTGTTCCATTGATTCATTTTTTTCTTCCTTTAATTCTCGCCCCCCTATTTCATCAATTGCTACATTGATGCTTTCCACAAATTTGTTCAACCTCAAATTGTAACACTTGTATGCTTTCCTTGTACTTGAGTAACCAATAAGTACAACTTTGTCCACATGAGAGTCAATCTTTCCCATTCTTCCATCTTCTCTTTTGATGTAGCATTTTCTTCCAAATACTCTGAAGTGCTTCACATTTGTTTGTATTCATTTCCATAGCTCATAGGGAGTTTTTTCATTGTTGTTTATGAGAATTACTCTATTTTTAATGTGAATTATTGTATGCACTGCATGTGTCCAAAAAATGTCTGTCAATTTTGAATCCATTAGCATTGTTCGATACATTTCCTGTACTATCATATTCTTTCTTTCAACAACTCCATTCTTTTGAGGTGTCCTAGCAATGAAGAATTTACTTTTTATTCCATTCCTGCTACAATAGTCCATAAATTCCTTTGAAGTGAAATCTCCTCCATTATCAGATCTCAAACATTTGATTTTTGAATCCATTTCATTTTCAACCATTTCCTTGTAGACATTTAAGTTTTCAAAAGATTATGAATTATTCCTGAGAAAGCAATCTGCAATCATTCTTGTATAATCATCAACTAAAAACATAAAGTATTTCTCACATTTTAAACCCTTTGTTGTAGTTGGTCTAACTATATCAATATGCACAATTTCCAGTGGTCTTCTTGTTGAATATTCCTTTGTTTTGAACCTGGTCTTTTTTTTCTTTCCTTGTTGACAATGCTTGCATAAAGTGTTGGTTGGTTTCATGATCTGGAGCATTTCTCTAACTGCTTCCTTTTTGATGACTTTGACAAGGTTATCAAAGTGTACGTGAACCATTCTTCTATTCCATAGACAAGTTTCATCTTCCTTTCATAGACAACACTTTTCATTTCCAATTTCACTTAATACATATATGTTTCTTGAAGTTTATGCAGCTGTTGCAATCAATTTTTCCAAACCTTCTTTTCTTATCTCACACTTCTGTGAATCAAAAGTAATTTTATGACCTTGGTCACACATTTGACTTACACGTAGAAGATTATGTTTCATATCTTCTACTAGTAGAACATTTTCTACCTTGGTATTATTGTTTCCGATTTTGACTGTTCCTTTTCCAATGATTTTAGTTGAATTATCATTTCTGGAGGAGACTGATCCATCTCTTTTCTTTCTTAATGTAAGAAACTTGTCTTTATCACCTGTCATGTGTTTTGAACAACCAATGTCAACATACCAACCACGTTTCTTCTTCTCAACTTGTAGAGAGAGTGTGAAGTATTCATTGCTATATTGATTCTATGTTCTCTTCTGAAGTTCTTGTCAGTGACTATTGTAGTTTTGTTGTGGTTCTTTAGGAGGGAATTCCATTCTACAATTTTTGGCCATGTATCCAAAGTTGTTGCACTTGTAGCATTCCACTTCAGTGATCAATGATTCAAACCTGTTGTAGCTTCTTCTATGTGTTTCAATAGGCCTTCTTGGATAACCATTTTGTGTATGACTTTCAAAGTTGTTTATGTTCCTCTTATTAGCTCTGCAATTTACTGCTTTATGTCCAAAATTACTGCATGCATAACATAAACCAAAAAAGATAGTTTGATACCTTGGAGTTGAAGATATTATGAAAGGAGTTACTTTTATGAATCCTTCTTCTTCTTGAGGTCTATTTGTTTTTGTCAGTCGTTGATTATGAAATATGAATCTTATCGGTGGAGGAGTGTCCCTGTAATCTTCCTTGTAGGTTTTCCTATCCTCTTTGATTGTTTCTGCATAAATTTTTGGATATGTTTCTTGTTCTTTTGTTTTGGATTTTGATCCCTTTTCTATCTGATTGTATCAAAGTCCGGACTTTTCATGATGAGGCTTTTGACTATTGATAATGTCATCCAAAACGTTTGAGTTGTTCTACATATTTTTCTTTTGAAGATCTTTTCTCAATGTGACAATCTCTGCTTCCAAATTTCTAATGATCTTGTCTCTTTCTTCTAGTTGTTCTTTGAGTGCTTCTTTAATTATTTTATCTTCTTCTATTTGAACCTTCAATTTCATGATCATTTGTTCTAGTTCTTGATTTTCTTCTTTCTTGTCTAGTTCTGCTTGTAGTTTCTTGTTTTTTTTTTTTCTCTTATTATAACTTCTATGGCACTCAACAATTCTTCTCGGTAGTCAACTTCTGCCTCTTCATATTCTTCTTCAGTGTCTTCTTTATCAGAGTCTTATACTTCCATGAATATAACTCTTTATGTCTCACTGTCACTGACTTCATCTTCATATGACGAGGAGATGTCTTATTTGGTGCATAAGCTTTTATTGAAAGCTTTCTTTTTGGTTCTTTTGCCTTTATATGTTTGTTTTCTATTTGAGTAATATTTATCATTCCTCTTATTTTTCTTATGGGGACATTTGTTAGCAAAATGACCAATACCATCACAATTAAAACAAATCAATGGAATCTTACCTTTATATCTGCCGTTGGTTTCCTTATTCAGTCTTCTAACAAAGTTGAACACTTCTTCTTAATCATCTTTTAAGAAGTCACTGTTGCTGCTATGTTCCTTTTGCTTTCACTTTTGCTTGACCTTTTGGATTCTTTGAAATTTGCTTCTTTTATATCTAGATTTTCCTTTTAAGTTCTCATTTCATATGTTGTGAAGATTCCATATAGTTCGTCCATGCTTATTGAGTCTATATCTGATCTTTCTTATACTGCTGATATCTTAGGATAAAATCTCATAAGAAGATATCTTAGTACCTTTTGAACAATTACAGATTATTCAATTTCTTCTCCCAATCCTATGATTGCATTCACTATTTCATTGACTCGTAAAATGTAATATGCAATATTCTCATCTTCCTTCATCTTTATTTGTTTGGATTGACCTCTGTAAGTTTGAAGTTTTGTTGCTTTGACTTTTGAATCTCCTTCATAAATATTTTGAAGTTTGTCCCAAATCTCTTTAGAGGATTTACAATGTACAACTTTGGTATATACCAATTCACCAAGACCATTCATAAGTGAATTTGTGGCTTTGGAATTGTTTTGACTAAGTTTCATTGTTTTTTCACTTGTTGGCAGAACTACTGGTTCTTTCTATCCATCTAATTCTGATTGCCAAATTTCAAATCCTTGTGCATGTATATATGTTTTCATCCTTCTTCTCCAGAATGCATACTTCTGTCCATCAAAATATGGTATTACATTTTTATACATGTTGTTGCTCTCTATGATCTACCTTTTAGTGGTTAAACTGATTTCTGAAGGAACCTGCTCTGATATCAATTGTTGGATTACTGAGAGGGGGAGTAAATCAGTAATAGAGAAATTTAATCATTTTTAACCATTAAATGCACGTGTTATATCAATGTAGCATTATCATCCAGTAGTTTCAGAGTAAATAAACATGAACAAATGAGAAATCATACGCATGCATAGTACACCAGTGTTTTTAGGCAGAAACCCAAAGTGGGAGAAAACCATAAAATGCTTTTCTTATATGTCTTTAAGAATTACATTCATTGTGTTGGAGCCACCCTTGTTTTTTAACCTGTCACAATTTTCATTTTTGATACTTGAAATCTAAAGATGGTCTTATTTTCGCCCCCGAGATTTTGAAAACTCTACAACCTTGTCATGTAAGCAACGATGCTTTTCTACTCTCGAAACAAGTCCACTTTCGTAAGAATGTTCGCTCTTTTTGTTTTACTTCGGGATCTCGCAAGTCGGATACTATAATCCACGAGTTCACACGTCCCAAGTCACGAAACGGCGAAGTCATTTTAAATCTTCACTCAAAATAGTAACCAGGGTAAAATATTTTAACTCATGATTAGAAGTCGTCGGGTTTTTGTGCCTCGGCGTTCGCCAAGTCTGAATTTTTATTTTTACAGCCCTGAGAGCGAGAATGCGAAGTCCTTTCTAGATAACCCCTGTCAAGGATCAAAGGAAAAAGCTAACTATGGTAAATGTCTTTCTCAGCATTTTTCCACTCGGCACTAACTTTTTCAAAAGTCACAGCGTCTAAACCCTGACTCACGAAGGCACGATGTAATTATAACATGATTAATTAATCACCTAATCCAAGATTTTCTTCCCCTTAATTGAGGCTTAATTATCGCCATCTCACGATTTCACGACTCGGCATACTAATCTACTAGAAACTTGCCTTCAAGGTTCCGAGTTGCGATATGGTGAATAAAATGATTGTAAAATTAATTATGCCTCAAATTGTGATTACCGTTAATTAAGCCAAAGTCGGTCCTCGCGATCTCATGAGTTGGAGACTCAAAGTGTTAAAAGGAAATCCACGATGTAACAAATGGCGAGAAGTTGATTAACGTTGGTAAGATTTGATTGATCAAGCTAAAGCGAGATATATCCCACGCCTCGAGGCTTGCACGTTTCTTGAGGTAGCCATTTCTCTCCATACTTCGAATCACTGTCAAACCGCCAGAAATTTATGACATTTATGGAGAAATAGGGTAAATGTACGCATGTAAGATCGAATGTTACGCAATAAATTTATTTCTAATTACGATTTGACAGGATTATTTTGAAAAGTACCGAGTTTTCAAATATATATAAGATTTTCTTTTCATTATAATGAGTGCATTTTCATAAGCACGCAGAGCTCATCAATTCCAAGTAAACTAATTTATGCATGTATACGCAGTTCTATCGCAGAAGAGAGAAAATGCAAGCTTCGGCTATGGCTCCGCGGAAAGCAGCAAAGGAGAATGTTGAGGTCGCATGACAAGGCTCAGACAATGTCTCCGACACTTCGCCCCGAAGTGTCGACTCGGTCCCCAACTGGTCATTTGTTTCAGGCATTTTGCAATCGGAATTGGTGGATTATTCAGACGACTCAGACGACAATGAAAAGGATGATCTAAACACCAAATACAAGATAGTTGTCCAATCCGGAATGCACAGGGTAGCATCCAGACCATGGTTTCTCCCATATTATGACATGATCCGATGGGCATTGGATCATGTGGACATACCCACCAGGACTATCATGAACGGGCAGTGAGTCACTGTCGAAACTTTTAGGCCCGAGCATCTACAAACTATGTATAAGCTACCCGCGACATCTGAATATACATATGGTGCTAAGTTCCTAGGGGAATTCAAGGAGAAGGAGTGCATCCAGTACGACAAATCCATGCCCGATCTAATAAAGACCACGAAATTCAGAGCAAACGACTAGGGAATTTATTCAATCGCTTCATTGGAGCCACAGTATAAATATGTGGCCATGATGACATGACAGCTATTTGGGAGAGAGGAAACATCACATTTTTTCATTTCGTGGGTACCTCTTATGTTTCGGGTCACAGAAGGTTGCTCTTTTAATTGGGCAAAGATACTCTCGGATAGTTTGGCCAACCGGGTCACAGAGTATCGGGAGCAGAAGGAAAGTGGGAGACTGTCCTCATTCTTCATGTCCGCATGTATTATGGACGCGATATGTTCCATGACACCATTTCCATTGATGAGCTGGGCTTGGAATCCGGCCGAAGACAGACCCATACATGTATATCATGAAAGGATATGGGAAAATAAAGAGAAAAATTTCGCATATGAAATTTTTAACTAGGTGATGGTGCCCCTGCATATCACCATTTTTGGTCACCCACCACCTCGTATCGCGGACATCATTGCAACAAATCTGAGTGGCATAACAGACTGGTACGTGGAGGTATAGTTCTCGTACTTCAGAGTGTTTGGGGCTGTTGTTCCCCCACTTGCGCTACCATTGTTCATTCCCGACAAGCTGGCTTGTCCCGAGGTCGCCCGACAGACAGTAATTGGCGGGGTGAGTAAAGAACTCAAAGGATACTCAAAGAAGGTGTGGCCGTCTTTCCCCATTTGGTTGAATTCTTATTCTTTATTGGATTTCGGGCATGCTAAAGCCAAGGCCGCAGCCCTGGAAGGCCTGAATTTGGTCTCCATCGAGTATAAGAAACATGATCCATAGAAGGTTGTGAGCAACCATTTAGCTAAGTGTGGGCTCAAGAGGTTTGAGCATGAGAATTCTCCTCCAGATGACATTTTTCGAGGGGCGAGGTCTTATGAAGAAGTTCTAGCCCAGATCCGATCCTTGGCTCCCGAAGACATGGTCGCTCTATTAAAATTCCAGGAGCATAGATGAAGCTGCCTCCCCACTGTGTTGCGAGGCAAGAGTCCGGGTGTTTCTGAGACGAAACAGAAGGATACTGAAGGTCCCAAAGATGTAGCTCCTGACTCGGGAAAATGCCAGGATGAGGGGAAACAAACAAAGAAGCCCGAAGCAGAGGCACAGACTCCGGACCCACCAAAGAACAGAACCTGGTTGACACCCCAGGAAAATCAATGAAGAAAATCGAGGAACCCATCACTTTTGTCACCCCCTTGCAGTCGACGCAAGGAAATATCAAAGAAGGATGGATATCTAATGAGGAATTGAGGCCCATAAGAGCAGAGGAACTTCCTCCGAATGAGTTTTTCTTTGATAAAAAGAGAAAAGTGGTAGTAAAGAGGGAATTCTACCAGGAGGGAGAGCCGACCGCTAAGAAATACAAAGTTATGACCGACAGAAAGAATAAAAAGAATGATCAATTCACCACTGAGATCACAAGGATTCTAGGAGTGTATGCATGGGCAAATCAATTTTCGGTCAGACTTTTAAAGAACCAAATCAAAAGGAAAAATCGCCTGATCAGGACTCTCGAGGCCAGATTGGCCTCAGCCATGGAAAATGCTAAAGGCCAGGTGAGCGTGGAGATAGAGCTGGCCCAACTTGCTGATAAAAATAAAATAGAGGTGCTCAAAACCAAGCTCGAGCAAGCACATCTAGTGGTCCGAGACGGTCGAATACATGCGGGCCAATAGAGGACTATGATTGAAGAGTTGCAGGCTTGGGTAGAGATCGCCGAAAGCAGGATGATCGACATGGAGATGTTAAAATCTCAGGCCATTGGAATTCAGAGTAGAATCTCTTCGACTCAGCAGAGTTTGCTTGCCAGAATAAGAGAGATGCAGGAATATTGTCTGTTGGTAAATCAGGTTTCCGAGAACCTGACTGCCAGAGAAAGGGATGCAGAAGCAGCTCGGGTCGCCTTCCAGGAGGCAGTGATAGCCATGAATAACAGAGTTTCAACAGGTGCTCCTAGGCTCTCCATCCCAGAACAAACCAGAGGTAATATTCTATTGAAGGATTGGGAGCACAACATTGGCCTGGGCAAGGAGCAAGCTCAAAAGGTAATCAATTCTTTGGAAGAAGCTTTTAACTCCATAGACGACGAGCGTTGGGTATGGACAGTGGAGGCGATGTAGAAACATTGATGCAAATGAATGTGGAACAGATCTCACTTGATATGAAAGAGAAATATGAGAGAGATTCGGTCGATATCTCTCTGATAGATATGGTAGACATGGCCCAAGTTGATAAGCACATGATCAAACCCAGCGCATAGCTAAGTGCCCTCGACATCATCGGTGCACAAATGGAGGATAAGCTACAACAGTTAGCCCGAGAATGTTACTTCGTCGAGGCTAGCTATCAAGCAGAGCCTTCACGGCTCGTATCTTAGCTTGTGGAAATATGTATCACCTGCACCGAGTCCGTGTGAAGACGAGAACCTGGCACTAAGTGAAGACAGAGTAGGGGAAATGGAGCGATTTCTCTCCCCTCTGTCATAACTGAAATTTTGCGACTATTGAGATTCTACCTGCTTTGTAAAAATTGTATAAATATACCCGAGAGAAATAAACAAGGCTGGACCTTTTTGAGTCATTTGTAATAGAGTTTTTACATTGAGAGTTAATACAAACAGATCTGGAGATTCTCAATTCCATCACTTCTGTATTACAAGTTTGCTTCCTTGTATCTCATTTTTTACATTGCAATTCATATTCATAATTGATGTGCTTCGTTATAATTTAGTACGACCACTACTATAACGAATGAATTTGGGTTTTCTGTATTTTATTATTGTCTTTCCTCTGCACCAGCTATTAGTTGTGTAAGACCAATCTGCATTTTTGGATTTCTACACATATTCTTTGTTACATTGGTTATTTTCTTACATATTTTCCTCTCCCGTTTATGTCGTGAGTTTTTTCCCTTGGTTGGAACCTTATGCTGTGAACGGCTCAATGTTTTTCTCCCATCTCACCCCCTTTTATTAAAATATGATACAGTTACAGGAACGAGCCTTAGATTTTCACTCATATTTTAATTATGCAACTGTAAGTTCTCTTTTATAAGACCCATCTGCGACAGCATTCAACCTTTCTTAAAGTTTTTCCTATCCATGTTGTTCGCCCCATGAAAGTTCCTATACCCACTCAACCTAACGTTGAACCCGGATTATTGAACCAAACACACATCGATTTAAACCTTTTCAACACCATCCTTAAAATGACAACTAACTGAGCCGAACTTGAACAATCACGGGCAGCCATTAAGCGAGATATAACTATCCAGGAACAGTTAGAAGCCAGACAACGCCAACGAAGAAATATTCCTTAGTTCCCTTCCCTGGAGGTTTGACGTTTCTCCCTTATCCACCTTTTAACCACTTTCAGATGCCTTGACACTGTACTTTCAAGCCTTAAGTACAGACTCATGAACAACATCTTTCTGGCACCGTTGTCGGGGACCGAAGTTACGAAATCTTTTTCCTTGGGAAAATGACATTCGTTTTTCATTGAAAGTGTTACCCTTTGATGGTGAACAGAGAGTACACGCCTTTTAAGGATTTTTATCTTTCACTTGGTGACTCCACGAAGAAATAAACTGGCATTTGTTCGAAGGAATACCAGACAAAACCTGGATGGTGAGCAAATTACGCCCGTCATCGATCCCGAAAAAATTCTAAAGGAGAGAGGCTGTTTTAAGCCTACCGCTGTTGTTTACCATCTTGAAATCCCATCACTGAAGGCTGAGAGTCCTTTTGAACCCTCAACTTCGCTCAGTCCTTGCGTTCCTTATCCTTCCTGACCAGATTTTCCTCTTCACGAAGAAAATAAAGATTCCCTTTTCATTTTCCAAAACCCCTTGTATAACTCCCCACAGACAACGATGGCAGCTGTCGGAGGAGGAGGTGGAGGGTTTATAGGAGGAGGTGGAGGGTTTATAGGAGGAGGAGGGGGAGGAGGGGGAGGAGTCCCTCTAGGAGGAGGTGGAGGTGTCCCTCTAGGAGGAGGTGGAGGTCAAGGGCCTGCCCCCCCTCCCAGAGTTTTTGTGAAAGTCATAGCCCGATATGCTCCTTTAGTATTGCCCATCCCCCTACATGATCTTCCAGAAAACTACATAAAGAATTTACCGAAATTCATCGGGGAGGGAGATCTGACTGCTGCTGAACATATTAATTTCTTCGACCAATTCACAGATATCTTCGGTATCGAGCACGAGCATGTATATTCGAGACTCCTTGTCCAAAATTTTGAAGGTCAGGTCCGAACTTGGTTTTGGATCCTACCCGCAGCTTCTATCCCATCATATGATGCTTTGGAAGATGCTTTCCTCAGACAATGGGGTGAGAAAAAAGACCATCTCTATTATCTAACCGAATTTGGGTCTTTGAAGAAAAAGAACTTAGAAACAGTCATAAAATTCATTCTGAGATTCAACAAACTGTACAATAAAATTCTAGCTGAAGTCAAACCATCTCAACCCATGGCCAAAGTGACCTTCGTCGGAGCTTTCGAGCCGGATTTTGCACTACTTTTGCGAGAGCGAAGGGGAGCCACCTTAAACCGTATGCAGGACGATGCGATAGAAATAGAATCTAATATGATGGCTTCGGGTAAACTTAAGGCTAGAGTAGAGACTGGAAACCGAGAGAGAAAGTGCTTTAGAGAACAAGCTGGCCCTTCAGGGTCCAATAGATCCTCAGACGATAGGGTGGACGATATGGCTAGAGTGATTAAAGAGTTGTCAAATAAAATAACCCGAATGGAACTCGAACAGGCCAAGGCTGACTCTTATCCCAAAAAAGATTTCAAGAGAAATCAAAACCCTCCTAATCAACAAAGACAAATAAAAAAGGAAGATCAAAAAATACAAGCTCCCTTGAAGAATGAAAATTTTATAGGATCTAACGATTTTCAAGACTCCGAGGATTCAGATAATAATGTCGCAAACTTCGGTGATGACTGTAGTCAACCATATCTGACTCGCGAAGACTACAAAAAGTCTCTAAATACACCAAAGTCGTCAAATGAGAGTGAGGAGGGTGACCACACTGAGATCTGTGAATCTAAATCAGAAACTGAGATAATGATGGCTGACTTTCAACTGAAATACAACCTCAAATCTAGGAATAAGCCCGCCTCCATGACTCAACCCAAGAAAATCCTTCAAAGGGGCCAAACTTACGAGCCTCCTTCGGATGAAACCCCATTACCCAACAACAAAACTAGACGATTAAGCACTCAAGAGACCGAGGTGGAAAAATTTGAAGCTCAAACATAGGAGACTGAACCCGTAAATGAAGCTACATCTTCAACTAAGACCATGAATGATAAATCTGTTCAGACAAAATGGTCGGAAAGGAAGAATTCGGAAGTCCCAACCAGAGAAACAGACAAGGTGAGCGGAGCTTTCAATTTTGAAAATGAGTTAAACAAAATTAAGATACCAATCCCTTTGGTGGAATTAGCGAAAAACCCTGTTTATCGCAAACAAATTACCAAAATGATAGGTGTCTCCGAACTAGAAAGCCACTCTAATGTTATAAACTTGGAAGATGATAGACCTAACATCACTTTTGGTCCCCATTTTGAAGGGTCCAAAGACAACATCGCTCCCTTTTATATTACTCTGAACGTACATGATCAGTTGCTGCATAATTGTATGTTGGACTATGGAGCTTCTCATAATGTTATGCCCAAGATTATAATGGAGAAGCTGGGTCTCCAGATCACAATACCTTATGGAAATCTGTACTCTTTTGATTCGAGTAAGGTTAAATGCATGGGGATGATAAAGGATCTGGTAGTCACCCTGGTGCAGGTCTCGGTTAAGAGTATCCTGATGGATGTGGTTATCGCTGATATTCCCCCTAAGTATGGCATGCTGTTATCTAGGTCATGGGGAGCCAAGTTGGGGGGTTCTCTTCAGTTAGACATGACTTATGCCACAATCCCTGTGTTTGGTGGTCAGTTCACTCGTTTATACAGAGAAACGAGATTAGCATATACGGTCAGTGACCCTCAAAACCCGCATAACTTCCCTATTTACATTGCAGACCAAGATCTGGGAAATTGCATCTTGTCTTTTGATGATGGTCTGGATGGTTTCCTGGAGAAAATTGATACAAAGCAATAAGAGTCAAACCCCATGAAAAAATATCTGTGTAATACTGGTGTCTGGAAAATGTATTTTAATGGTGCTTCATCTTCTGAAGGGGTAGGTGCTGGAGTGCTTTTGGTGGCACCTGAAGGTAAGTTCATTGTTCCTTTCTCCTATCGTTTGCAGTGGGACATAGATTACACTAATAACGTATGAGAGTATGAAGCATTGATCTTAGGATTAGAGGCTGCCAAAAAGCTAAACATAAAAAACTTGGAGGTATATGGTGATGCGAAATTAATAGTAAAACAAGTAAACCGACAGTATCTGGCCAGGCATCCCAGACTAAGAGTGTATAGAAATTGTGCTTGGGATCTCATGGAAATTTTTTTCTCATCTGTGAATATCCATTTTATCCCTCGCACAGAGAATCTACATGCTGATGCATTGGCAAAGGCAGCTTCAACCTTCTCTCCTCCCATGACCTTCAAACTGAAGTATCACATTGAAATCAGATACAAACCCTCCATACCAGACAATATCCAACACTGGAAAGTCTTTGAAGATGATGAACAAATTGAGAAATTCCTTACAACAGTAGGTGAATTCTCAGATACTCACGCTGACCAAGAAAATCAGAATGACTCCAGGTGGATCATGCAAGAAGGAGAGGAACCTGAAATCTTCCGAGAAAAAATTGTGGATCATCGTATGCTGGTCCTTAAAAGCAATCAGATCCCCAAAGGATTGATTCCTTTGGAAAGAATTTTTTATCAGAACAATGTACCTGTAAAGTCCACTTTGCAGCCCCAACCAGAAGAAGTGGAGGACTGTGATTTAGGAACCGAAAAGGAACCCCGGATGGTAAAAATATCGAAGTTCCTCCCTCCCAAAGCGAAAGTTAAGTATAAAGACTTACTCAGACAATATAAAGATGTTTTCACTTGGTCCTATGATGAATTGAAAATGTATGACACTTCCATTATTGATCACAAGATACCTTTGAAGCCTGGGGTCAAACCGTTTAGGCAAAAACTTAGGCAAATTAACCCCATTCTGTTACCCGTGATAGAAAAGGAAGTTAAAAAACTCTTGGACGCAAAAATTATCGTACCTTTGAGATACTCGGACTGGGTAGCTAACCTAGTCCCAGTCAGGAAAAAGAACGGGGAAATCAGACTGTGTGTGGATTTCTGAAACTTAAACAAGTCGTCTCTCAAAGATAACTACCCGCTGCCCAAGATGGATCATGTTTTAGAAAGGGTTGTTGGAGCTAATCGAATGTCTATGATAGATGGTTTCTCTGGTTATAATCAGATTGCTATGAACGAACAAGACAGGGAAAAAACTGCTTTCACCACACCCTGGGGCACTTTCATGTATGATAAAATGCCTTTTGGTTTGATGAATGCAGGGGCCACTTTCCAGTGAGTTATGGACATCACTTTCGTAGGAGAAAGGGACAAGTTTGTAGTTATTTACCTTGATGATTTGACGGTTTTTTTCTAAAGCTGACGAAGAACATTTGATGCATCTGAGACAGACGTTCGAAAAGTTCCACAGGTTTGGTCTATCCCTTAACCCAAAGAAATCACATTTCGCTATGTGGGAAGGTAAGCTTCTAGGCCATGTCATATCTAAGGAAGGAATCAGGATTGATCCTAAGAGGATTGAAGTGATCGATACTATCACTATCCCTATAAATATAAAAGAAATTCAATCATTCTTAGGAAAGATAAATTTTCTACGAAGGTTCATTCCTAATTTCGCTGAGATTGTCAAACTGATTACAGGAATGTTGAAGAAGGACAGTGGGGTAAATTGGACCACCGAGGCCAAGGCATATTTCGAGCACATTAAAAAATTTATAAGCGAGGCACCTGTGTTAGCAAGTCCGGATTATCTGAAGGATTTTCTCATCTTCTCTTTTGCTTCTGAACATACCATCGCCGCGGTACTCTTGCAGAAAAATGAAGAGGGGTTCGAATAGCCGATAGCATTTTTTAGCAAAAGTCTCAGAGATGCAGAACTGAAATATGACATAATGGAAAAACAAGCATATGCAATGGTAAAATATTTGAAAGCATTTAGAACCTATGTGCTACATTAAAAAATAATCGCGTATGTGCCTACCAGTTCTGTAAAAGACATATTGGTACAGCCGGACAGTGACGGAAAAAGAGGGCGATGACTCGCTAAAATACAAGAATTCGATCTGGAAGTCAAGCCGACTAAATTGATAAAGGGGCAGGGTCTGGCCAAACTCTTGGCTGAGTCGAATCTTAGAGCTCTTGATATCAATTGCCCCCAAGAAGAAGATGGAGACACACACCTGCACGAGCCGGATGACCAGACAGATCCAAGCAAGGTCGAGGAAAAGTTCATATTGTCAGGCTGGTATAAAGACATAGTGTTCTATTTGTTGAACCTGAAATGCCCAAATGAACTATCACCAACCAAGTGTAGAACTTTAAAACTCCATGCTGTAAAATATTGCATCGCTGAAAACCAGCTATACTGGAAAGACCCACTCGGGTTCCTGCTAGTCTGTTTGGTTGAGTAAAAAACTCAACGGGTTATAGAGGAATTTCATGAAGGAGTCTGTGGAGGACACCATGCATGGAGAGCCACAGCCTATAAGATTTTGAGGGCCAGATACTATTGGCCGAAACTATTTTCAGACGTCAATGCCAAAGTACACGCATGCAACCGTTGTCAAATATTCGATGGTAAACAGAAACTCCCTGCACTACCACTCGTTCCAGTCAAAGCTGAAGCTCCATTTCAACAATGGGGTCTAGACTTCATAGGGGAAATTAATCCTCATTCCAGTGCTCAACATAAATGGATCCTAATAACTACAGATTATTTTACTAAGTGGGTGGAAGCCATTCCAACCAAAAGGGAAACAGACTCGGTGGTGATCGATTTCTTGGAAGACAATATCTTGTCAAGATTCGGGTGTCCCCGAAAGATAGTTACCGATAATGCTCAGGCCTTCAAATCTATGGCTATGATTAGTTTCTGTCAGAGGTATAATATCGTTCTCGACCATTCCACTGCATATTACCCCCAGGGGAATGGATTAGCCGAATCATCTAACAAGAGCCCGGTGAACATAATCAAGAAAGTACTGGATCAAAATAAAAGGTCTTGGCATGTGCACTTGAAATACGCATTATGGGCAAACCGCATCAGCACTAAAAGGTCTATCGGCATTTCGCCATTTCAAATGGTCTATGGGACAGAGGCAGTCCTACCTATAAACCTAGTGCTGCCAGTGATGAAGTTATGGAAGGATCAAAATGAAGAACCCAATCATGTAACCAAGAGAATTAACCAGCTGATCGAGGTTCAACAACATAGAGTTGAAGTCGATGAAAAAATGCAGAAGTACCAGGATGAGATGAAAGCATTGTTCGATCTCAAGGCAAAGGACCGGGAATTCCTTCCGGGTGACTTAGTACTAAGATGGGATGCAAGGAAAGAGGAAGTCGCGAAGCATGGTAAATTTGACCACCTCTGGTATGGACCATTCAGGGTCTCGGCTCCAGAAGGAAAAAATCCCTTCCTGTTGGAAAACATCGATGGAGAAGTCCTCAGTGCCCCTGTCAATGGGCGATATCTGAAACATTACGTGACATAACAGTCGCCATTTAAAAAAAAATAAAAATAAAAATAAATAAATAAATAAATAAAATAAAATAAAATAAAATAAAATAAAATTTGTGTACATACATGCATTTTTATTACCCTTTTGACTTACAGTTTTCTTCTGTTCATAATTTTTAGACATATTTCGAATAAAGTTCGTATTTTCTTTTTACAGGATTCAGCGGCTTGCAAAGCTAGCAGGAAGAGTAATTCGCAAGGCGGTGTCAGGAATAAATCGGCATGAAACAGGTGATATCTAAAAGTAGCTTCATAGTGCACAAAGAAAGTGAAAAGAAAAGGTAAAGGTGAGCTTTCTCAATACACATGTTATGAAAGACTATTAAATTAAACCAAGGTAACGTCATTCAAACTACAATATCAGCTAAAGTGTTAGATAACAGGATTATTGCGTGGCTTGATAACCTTTGATTTAAAATGATTTGAATGATACACTAAATCTAAGAACAGTTAGCCAAAAATAACTGTCCCCAAAGATATCTACAAGAGCCAGTCTCGAACTATTTTGACCTTCTGTATTTTTAGTCAATGAATCACTACCTTGTATCCTGTCTATCTTTGGGTCTCACCTTTAGCAAGTCACCATCTTCCTGAGTCATTGCGAAGGGATAAAAGTTTTCGTTTTAGCCTCTTGAGTCTCAAGACAGATTGTGGAAAGAAAGTGGGTCTTCACAACTACTTGATCCCCTGCTAAGCGAAGGAATGTTTAGAGCGATCCTAACTTTCCTAGGTTTTTCAACAACATCGGAAGAATCAAAGCTTGCTCAAATATGATGCCCCTTAAAAAATTATTTTCCTTGTCTCCCTAAGAACGAAGGTGTTGCGAGGGTCAAGGGAAGATTGGTACCGAGTAATCAAAGTAAGTTGACAGACCTCTGATGAAAAATATTACACAGATATCAACCCTAATACAAACTGATTACCCCCATCTTCACGTTCAAAAAATAAATTATAAGATAGGTGGTGAAAGGAAATTCAGAAATGATTGCCCCCACCTAGTCCAGGAAGACGATGAAAGGAAATTCAGAAATGATTGCCCTCGTCTTAGCATTTAAATGAATAAATATTTTCTGAAGTGGTGAAAGGAAATTCAGTAAAAGGGGCCAGATAACTTCACCGGGGTACTGAACAGGCTCGCTGGCAGTGAAGCAATGTCTGAGATATCTGTAAGGATGTTATACATGAATATCATTCTACTCTGGTAACCAATGCTTTCTAAAAACCTGATCCACATCCCAAATTCAGACGGGACTCCCCAATTAAAAAAATATAATCTCATTCTTTTGATGCAATCCGAGAGCCACAAGATCTGTGAAGTCTCCTAGGGTCGTTTCAACTGTCTCAAAACATACGCAAAGTTAGTAGTGGGAAAGGAAAAATTGTGAAAGGGACTACAGCTGTGTTTGAAAAAAGTATCTGATTTTGAAAAACTTCTCGAGGTAAAAAACAGAGTCTTTTCCCCCCTTCGATCCTTTTTCCTTGGAATTTTTCTTCCTGATTGAGATTTTGACTCCATTTACCCAATATTGGCACGTGGTCTACTGTTCTTCCCGCCTCACAGGAAGGCGAGATCCCTAGTTGGAGCCTATGTTGGAGCCGCCCTTGTTTTTTAACCTGTCACAATTTTCATTTTGGTTACTTGAAATCTAAAGATGGTCTTATTTTCCCCCCCGAGATTTTGAAAACTCTACAACCTTGTCACGTAAGCAGCGATGCTTTTCTACTCTCGAAACAAGTCCACTTTCGTAAGAATATTCGCTCTTTTTGTTTTACTTCGGAATCTCGCAAGTCGGATACTATAATCCATGAGTTCACACGTCCTGAGTCATGAAACGGCGAAGTCATTTTAAATCTTCACTCAAAACAGTAACCAGGGTAAAATCTTTTAACTCATGATTAGACGTCGTCGGGTTTTCGTGCCTCGGTGTTCGCCAAGTCTGAATTTTTATTTTTACAGCCCCGAGAGCCGAGAACGCGAAGTCCTTTCTGGATAACCCCTATCAAGGATCAAAGGCAAAAGCTAACTATGGTAAATGTCATTCTCGGCATTTCACCACTCGGCACTAACTTTTTCAAAAGTCACAGCATCTAAACCCCGACTCATGAAGGCACGATGTAATTATAACATGATTAATTAATCACCTAATCTAAGATTTTCTTCCCCTTAATTGAGGCTTAATTATCGCCATCTCGCGATTTCGCGACTCGGCATACTAATCTCCCAGAAACTTTCCTTCAAGGTTCCGAGTTGCGATATGGCGAATAAAATGATTGTAAAATTAATTATGCCTCAAATTGTGATTACCGTTAATTAAGCCAAAGTCGGTCCTCACGATCTCGCAAGTTGGAGACTCAAAGTGTTAAAAGGAAATCCACGATGTAACAAACGACGAGAAGTTTATTAATTTTGGTAATATTTGATTGATCAAGATAAAGCGAGATATATCCCGCGCCTCGAGGCTTGCATGTTTCTCGAGGTAGCCATTTCTCTCCATACTTCGGCTGACTGTCAAACCGCCAGAAATTTATGACATTTATGGAGAAATAGGGTAAATCTACGCATGTAAGATCAAATTTTACGCAATAAATTTATTTCTAATTATGATTTGATAGGATTATTTTGAAAAGTACCGAGTTTTCAAATATATATAAGAGTTTCTTTTCATTATAATGAACGCATTTTCATAAGCACACAGAGCTCATCAATTTCGAGTAAACTAATTTCTGCATGTATACGCAGTTCTATCATAGAAGAGCGAAAATGAAAGCTTCGGCTATGGCTCCGCGGAAAGCAGCAAAGGCGAATGTCGAGGTCGCAGGACAAGGCTCAGACAATGTCTCTGACACTTTGCCCCGAAGTGTCGACTCGGTCCCCGACTGGTCATTTGTTTCAGGCATTTTGCAATCGGAATTGGTGGATTATTCAGGCGACTCACACGACAATGAAAAGGATGATCTAAACACCAAACACAAGATAGTTTTCCAATCTAGAATGCATAGGGTAGCAGCCATACCACGGTTGCTCCCATATTATGACATGATCCGATGGGCATTGGATCACATGGACATACCCACCAAGACTATCATGAACGGGCAGTGAGTCACTGTCGAAACTTTTAGGCCCGAGCATATACAAACTATGTATAAGCTACCCGCAACGTCTGAATATACAGATGGCACTGAGTTCCTAGAGGAATTCAAGGAGAAGGAGTGCATCCAGTATGACAAAACCATGCCCAGTTTGATAAAGGATTGGGTTTCGCGCACTGTGAAATTCAGAGCAAATGACCAGGGCATTTATTCAATCGCTTCGTTGGAGCCACAGTATAAATATGAGGCCATGATGACATGCTGACTATTTGGGAGAGAGGACACATCACATTTTTTCATTTCGTGGGTGCCTCTTATGTTTCGGGTCACAGAAGGTTGCTCTTTTAATTGGGCAAAGATACTCTCGGATAGTTTGGCCAACTGGGTCACAGAGTATCGGGAGCAGAAGGAAAGTGGGAGACCGTCCTCATGCTTCATGTCCACATATATTATGGACGTGATATGTTCCATGACACCATTTCCATTGATGATTTGGGCTTGGAATTTGACTGAGGACAGCCCCATACATGTATATCACGAAAAGCTATGGGAAAATAAAGCAAAAAATTTCGCATATGAAATTTTTAACTGGGTGATGGTGCCCCTGCATATCGACATTTTTGGTCACCCACCACCTCATATCATGGATAGCATTGCAGCAAATCTGAGTGGCATAGCAGACTAGTACGTGGAGGCAGAGTTCTCATACTTCAGAGTGTTCGGGTTTGTTGTTCCCCCGCTTGCGCTACCATTTTTCATTCCCGACAAGCTAGCTTGTCGGGAGGTCGCCCGGCAGACAGTAATTGGCGGGCTGAGTAAAGAACTCAAAGGATACTCAAAAAATGTGTGGCCGTCTTTCTCCATTCGGCTGAATTCTTATTCTTTATTGGATTTCAGGCATGCCAAAGCCGAGGCCCCAGCCCTAGAAGACCTGAATTTGGTCTCCATCGAGTATAAGAAACATGATCCATAGAAGGTTGTGAGCAACCATTTAGCTAATTGTGGGCTCAAGAGGTTTGAGCATGAGAATTCTCCTCCAGATGACATTTTCCGAGGGGTGAGGTCTTATGAAGAAGTTCTAGCCCGGATCCGATCCTTGGCTTCCGAAGACACGACCGCTGTATTAAAATTCCAGGAGCATAGACGAAGCTACCTCCCCACTGTGTTGCGAGGCGAGAGTCCAGGTGTTTCCGAGACGAAACAAAAGGATACTGAAGGTCCCAAAGATGTAGCTCCTGACTTGGGAAAATGCCAGGATGAGGGGAAACAAACAAAGAAGCCCAAAGTAGAGGCACAGACTCCGGACCTGCCAAAGAAGTAGGACCCGGTTGACACCCCAAGAAAATTAGCGAAGCAAATCGGGGAACCCATCACTTCTGTCACCCCCTTGCAGTCGACGCAAGGAAATATCAAAGAAGGATGGATATTCAATGAGGAATTGAGGCCCATAAGAGCAGATGAACTTCCTTCGAACGATTTTTTCTTTGATAAAAAGAGAAAAGCGGTAGTAAAGAGGGAATTCTACCAGGAGGGAGAGTCGACCGCTAAGAAGTACAAAGTTATGACCGATGGAAAGAATAAAAAGAATGAGCAATTCGCCACTGAGATCGCAGGGATGCTAGGATCATATGCATCGACGAATCAATTTTCGGTCGGACTTTTAAAGAACCAACTCAAAAGGAAAAATCGCATGATCAGGACTCTTGAGGCCAAATTGGCCTCGGCCATGGAAAATGCTAAAGGCCAGGTGAGCGTGGAGATAGACCTGGCCCGACTGGATGATAAAAATGAAATAGAGGTGCTCAAAACCAAGCTCGATCAAGCACATCTAGTGGTCCGAGACAGTCGGATACAGGAGGGCCAACCAAGGACTATGATTGAAGAGATGCAGGCTCAGGTAGATATCGCCAAAAGCAGGATGATCAACGTGGAGATGTTCAAATCTCAGGCCATTGGAATTTGGAGCAGAATCTCTTCAGCTCAGCAGAGTTTGCTCGCCAGGATAGGAGAGATCCGGGAAA
Source organism: Picea mariana (assembly GCA_032191745.1). NCBI lineage: Eukaryota > Viridiplantae > Streptophyta > Pinopsida > Pinales > Pinaceae > Picea > Picea mariana. The sequence goes on along the minus strand of JASDQU010735618.1, from coordinate 28,846 downwards.
ATTGTTTGTTGGTAAATCAGGTTTCCGAGAACCTGACTGCCAGAGAAAGGGATGCAGAAGCGGCTTGGGTCGCCTTCCAAAAGGTAGTGATAGCCACGAATAACAGAGTTTCGGCAAGTGCTCTCGGGCTCGCCATCCCAAAAAAAACCAGAGGTAATATTCTGTTGAAGGATTGGGAGCACAACATTGCCCTGGGCAAGGAGAAAGCTCAAAATGTTGGACAACTGAGAGGGGGGGGGTGAATCACTTGTACCTGAGCTTAAACAATTATGCTTCTTTTAAACTCTTTACTAAAACACTAAATGATGATCACAATAATGCAAGGAAATAAATAATGGCACATTCAACATCAGTCACATATATGAGAAACACAGAGATAAGTATTTCTTGAGGAAACCCTATACAGGGTAAAAACCTCTTTTTCTTTATATGATAAGTAATAGTTACATTCTTTACATTATCATACATATGAGCACCAACTCATACTAAGGCTACAACCTCTGTTTTGCAAGCTACAACTTGCTGAGAGCACCAACTCTCTGTTTTCTCTAGCACCCACTAGAAGGAAGCACCAACTCCCTGGTTTCTCTAGCACCAACTAGAAGGAAGCACCAACTCCCTGAGTGTTTCCAGCACCAACTGGATGGAAGCACCAACTTCCAGTCATACAGGCACCAACCTGTAAAACAGAGAACAAGAGTTCTCCCTTGCACCATCCTGCCACCCTGGTTTCTCTAGCTGCAACCAGATGGAAGCTACAACTCCCTGTGTTCAAGCACTCACTTGAACCTCTAAGGACAATTGTTCTCCTGAGCACCTCCCAACCTCCCTAAAATATTAATCTTTGATAGTGAAACTCATTACAGTGAAATAAAGTTATTCAATGGCTTACCAGCCTTGTCGTTGTTCTGTTACACAGCTCTGCCCTGTCTGCATCAGTGTCTTCTGCACACACCTTGCGCTTTCTGTTCTTCTCCATTTATACTCTCTGCACCATGTCCCTTCAATGCAACCTTCCTCTGCTGTGTATTTCTTCTCCTGTGCTCTGCCTCCTTGCTAACATTTCAATCCTTCTACACAGCTACCACAACAACTCCAACAACAATGGCAACAACAACCCTTCTCTTCTCTGTACAGTGTATATATGGCTTTTTAGCCCCTTGTGCATGCAATGTGCACCATCCATCTGCATGCTCACTCCATGCCAATCTACTCCACCTCTTGAGTGCTTTGCCTGATCATCATGGTAACTCTTTAGCTTCTCTGGCAGTTTTCCCACGCGTTCAGCCTCACTGGTTGTTATGCCGAGATTCCTTTTTCTCTCTGGCAGTTGAGACTCTTTGTCTTCTCTATTACAGTTGAGCTCATCCAGAACAACCAACCATGCACAATCTGTCTCCTTTTCTTTTATGCACATCTCCCTCGACGGTTCCACTTCACCTTCCCTTAGGCAAAACAAAGACACATGTCCTAGCAACTGAAGCGCTAACTGATTTGCAATCAAGAGTCTGTTTCTCTTAACAGATTCGTAACTGAGGACTTAAGTGTGAGAGAGAAAATCAACTCTCCGATCTCATTCAAGCTTTATCCGCACCGTTGAATGATATTTATCATTCTTTGCCTTTAAATCGGGTTTCGGCATTTCGACATTCCTTTGCCCAAGTTTCTCAACACTTTCAAATCGCGATCTTCGAAACTCCGACACGGTTTAGACTCAACGGTTTAGATCAAAGCCTGATCTGATGGCTCAGATTACATCACGATTTTTCATATCGCGAAATTGAAACTCTTGATGTCAAGTGACTTTGTCACTTCAAAGTTCTAATCCCCGATGCCGATGCGCCCCTTTCCTCACGCTAGCCCTACTGGCTATAGGCCTTGGCCCATATGACCATCAACACATGACCTTCGTCAAACCTCTCATCAGGGTTTCGACATTTTTGATGTCACCATGCACATGTCTACGAAATTCCCGATCCTCTGATCCCTGATGTGTCCCTTCACACGCTGTCCCTCCCAGCTCATCTCCCTCTCATATGACCAACTCTCGTGACCACAACCTTATCCCGTCGGGACTACGGGGTTCGCGAGTTTGAGATGCATGAACTCCTTGCTCCCGGGATCTCCGATATCCTGATATCCGATGTGAGATTCCACCTGTCCTCCCACGTCGACTCCTCTTAGATCCTTGACACGCGTCCTATCTGAGATCCATGGCTATGGTCTCTTCTCGCAGTTCGGGGTTCAGCAGGCCCCGCACCCTTAGTCTCAAGACTCCTAATATGCCGACGACGCTTGATCCTTTGCCACCTGTCCTTGCAGATGGACGATTATGATTAGGTCGTGTTTTCCTCATCGCGATTTCGACATTTCTAATGCTCAAAGTTCTTGTCACTTCCAAATCGCGATCCCCAAAAACTCCATGAAGAAAATCAACGGTCCAGATCACTGCTTGATTTAACGGCTATGATTAAATCGTGATATTGCATATCACGAAATCGGGGTTTTTGATGTCAAGTGAATTGGACATTTCAAAGTCCTGATCCCCGATTCTTCGATGAAGCCTCCTGTTGAGCTTCTCCCGGTGGCGCTCGATCGCTGCCACGCGTCCACATCAATGGATGGTCTAGATCCCATCGGGATTTCGCGATTGCTGCTATCCCAATGCACATGACCTCAAGAACTTTGATTTCCCGATGGTCGATATCCCGATGCATGTCAGGACTTCTCTTCTTTCTCCCGAGGCTTATCTCCCTCACAACTTCTGTAGATCTGACGGCTATCAGCGACCCTACACCAAATCTAATGGCTCTCGCTACGTTTGAGAATTTTGGATGGGATGCAACGACTGTGGATCTCTGTCTTCCTTCTCCTCTGCAAACTCTTGTATCTTGAGCTTTGCTGTGTGCATTTTCCTCAACGCTGTTCCTCCTGAGCTTTCATGTCCGAATCCCCAAGGGATTTTATCCTTCTTATCCTGCCATATCCACTGTTGTACTTGCCATCAATGACAAGCATACGCTACTTGTTAAACATACCAAAACATCCTCTGCACTATCTCTTCTGATCTTATCGAGGTTTTTTTGTAGCGTCTTCCCAAAATACTTCTGGTGCTTGTCTGTTACATTCTTCCTGTACTCGTGCCATCTTCATTTCTATACTTGCCATCAATGACAAGCATATGTTGCTTGTTAAAACATTTTCCAACAATCTCCCCCTTTGGCATTAATGGCAACAAAGGCACCCATATTCTTTTCTCCCCCTTTGACATCAATGTCAAAGAGAACATGCTCCCCATGAGCTGTTGTAGTAATTTTAGAAGGTATCAGATATTAAACCAATGAAAACTCCCCCTGATGGGATGAACTCTCTCATTTGAGGCCTACATAATATTTGTATCTAAACCAGAGTCTTCTCTTTTTGATTCTTGGACCTGTTCATCTTCAGCTTCCGCTGTATCCTCTATAGAATACTTAAAATTGCTCACATTTCTTACTCGAACTCCATTATCAATCTTCTCATGTGTGGATGACTCCCCCTGTCACTGTTATCTGGTCTACTCTACATCATCTTTTTCTGTCATTCTGCTCTGCTTCTTCTCTTTCTGTTATTCTTCTCTACTTCTTCTCTTTCTGTCATTCTTCTCTGCTTCTGCTCTGTGTTTCATCTCACTCTACACATTTGCTAAATCTCATGCTACGCATCCTCTGTTTTTCCCTTTGTTCCTAAAGGTTAACTTTCCTTGACAAGGTCTTTCCTCTTGTTGTCTCTACAGGATGTCATGTACATCAGAATGTTGTTGTCCTACTAAAACACTGTGCAATTGTAGCTTGTACTTTTTA
>JASDQU010735617.1:284167-305915 GCA_032191745.1 Picea mariana | reverse complement strand
TCCAACACATCTAACCATTTAAGCATAATTGCAGAAATAAAAAAAGCATTCAAACACATTACAACACAGGGTTTCACCAAGGTTCACCCCCCTTGGGGTTACGTCCACAAAGATCATATTTTTATTTCTTCTTCTTCATCAAAATAATGTTGCACGCATTACATCATGGGGTATTTGAATAGTGGTGAGGAAAACCAGTGTCTTACCAAGCTCCATAGCTTGCAACCTAACCCTCAGTTACATCAACTCCATCAAAGCTCCACAACTCTCAAAAATCTAGACTCTAACAAAAAGTATGATACTCTCTCTAAAAAAGGACACAAAATTATCTCTCAAGGATACAAGATACGCTCCAAAGATACCTCAATATACCTTATGCCTCTTCTATTTATACTATATAATGGGTTAAAACCCTTACAATATGACTCTAAAACCATAACCCTAACATGGCTAGGTTTGTCCACTTATGCGCCAGATTTACGCAAATCTTGTCGCACACTGCTTCCTTTTCCCTTTGTCACGTTGGTATTTCTTATTTTATGGTGTGCATTGTTCCCTTTGGTCCATTTTTCCTTTCCTACTACGATTTCTCCCAAATATTCCTACTCCAACATGCCCACAACACTAACTTGTGGCTCATCCCGAGCCACTGAGACTTAGTTCACTTGCTACAACGCTACCTCAAGTACATGAAACTTCTATGCCAAATATGTCACTTTCTCCTTTTCCTGCACACTCTTTTATGCCAGTATATCCACACCCCGCACTGTCATGCACTCTTTCAACACTTCCCTTCTTTATACATGTGCTTTTCCATGCTTTCTTTCTTTTTTTTCCAGCGTTGTTATCATTTGTTCTGCTTGTTCTTGTAGAGGCTCCAATTGAGCCTATCGTGCATGTTTCTCCTCTTGTGCAACCTTTACCTCTGCCTGCAGGTTTTTTATCCTTTGCACAACCCTCAACATCATGGATATGGCCATTTCCTTCTACCTCTTCTTTAGGTCTCTAACTGCAACGTTCAACTTTTCTTCTCTCTACTCCAACTACTGGATCCTTTCATCTTCTTCTAGGTTGGTCCAAATGTGCTCATTCCTATCATACAATTACACAACTTATTTTTCTTCCTACACTATGATATCTATGTGCACAATATACTCATTCTCTCTCAGTTCCCTAACTTCCCGGGGTGTGCTTGGAGTCAGTTTTTCTATTAACTTTGTTATCTCATGCTTATATCTCTCCATTTTCTGTGCAATTTTTTGTATTTTTTATTCTGTTGTGACTTCCAGTTCTTGTGCCTAGTTTGGTATGCTGCTATAAGATTCTACAAGTTTCTTTCCTAGTTTATCTACGCATTATTTCTCCTCATCCTTCTTTAGTGTTATTTTCTCACAAGTTACCTGTAGTATTTCCTTAACCTCCCTTCCAATGTCTAGGTTGGTGGCATCTTCCCTAGCTCTATATTGGACCTCTTGCATCACACTCTCCTGTAACCCATATAATGCCTTTGTGGGTATATGTTCCAACACCAACTTGAGATGTTCGATGTATTTCACTCATTTCTGTGTTTTTTTCTCTTCTACTTGCAACATTTCCCATGTAACCTTAAACATGTCATTTCTCTTTACTATTGTTTGTATTGTCTCTTCTTGTTCTTTGTGTATTGGTGCTTCCTATGCTTTTTCTTTCTGTTGTGTTGTAGGATGATGCACTATACTGACCTAAAACCTCTGTAGAATGTCATGTACTTCTACTAAATTATCCATAATTTCCTCTCTTTGTACTTCTGTTTCAAGTACTGCATTCTCCCCTCTATCTTGTACCTTCTCTATGATGAATTCTGCATCGTATTATGTGATAGTGAGTATTGGGGATTCTTGTGGTACTTAATTTTCCTCCTTATTTCCCCCTCTTTTTGTCCTGTCCTCTTCTTGGTTGGGGTTGAGGTCTATACCTCAGTTTTCTTCTTTTATGTTTTGTCCTCTATTTCCTCCTTTTTATGAGAGCTATCTCCCTTTATGTTCTCTCCATATCCTTTCACTTCTTCCCTTGACATGGTATCTTTCTTCCTTGGCTTCTTGACTGCTACACTACTCCCTGAGGTTTGACTGTGCTCTACAGCCTTCCTTGTATTGTATGTTGGATTTCATGTCTTCTTTGATGGACCTACTTCTGATTTTTCCTTAGGTTTTGGTCATTTATTCTATGTTACTGAAACTTTCCACTACACGGACCAGCCCTTCACTATCCATTCTACTTCCTCCCTTGTTGTGCAGTACCTCATTTCTAGTCACTTCTTTTTTGGATCTCTTATGGCCTGAATCCACATGTGGTGTCTTGAAGCCTTAAAGTTGGAAATTCCTTCATTTTCCTTGAATACTTCGATCTGGATTCTCCACACATTAGTTATCTTCTGCTGCATATCTTCCAATAAATTGAAAATACTACACAGTTTGCCTATTGGTTCTTAGTGTCTTTTTCCTGCCATAAGGTTGTATACTGCACTGCAAAGCATTTCCCTCTTCTATCCATAAAGGTTGTGAATTTGGGCTCCTTCCAACCTACCAATGCTACCAATATCAATAGCCAAGAGTGATGGAATTATGTACCATTATCATGTGCATCCCTATAGTCTGTCAAACATTGGTTCAGTAAATAGGGCACCCAGCTGAATACTATACCATTTGCACATTGAGCAGTTGCTTCTATGAATATTGTCGGGGCCTCTTCCTATCTACACTTCCTCAAGAGTTTACATGCCATAAACTTCATGGAAAACCTCATTGCAAGGTCATTGATGCCCTTTATTACTATACCCATGTTTCCCCTGTTTGTCCCAAACTGCACTTTAACCTCTTCTGCAATGTCCTTTTCCCTTGATTTGTTCTCCAAGTAATCCTCTAGTTTTACATTGTTGTTTGGTAACCCTGTGATTTTTTATATGAGGTCTACATCTATATGGAATGGTCTTTCCATCCACATGATACTTCCATGTACCCTTGCCAAAAGTTGTATCACACAATGGCCCACATTCTTACCGCGCCCGAAATGCAATATTTACAACAAGTTCATAATACTTGAATTGTATAATCCCATGATCCATTGTGAAAGATCCAAAATTGGTTTTCCTGAGGGTCTTGCCTCCTCCTTGTTATCTAAATCAATTTTTTGCACAAGGTTAGGAAACTTTGTTGTGTTCATTACATCATGGTCTGCATACTTTAATTTTGATACTTTTCCTAGAATGTCTTCAACTACAACTACATCGTATTGGATAAGTGGTAGCATGATCTCCATTGAGCTTTGTTTTCTTGGAGCTCCTGGTATTCTCCATTTTCGACCCACGACTGGGTTTTATTCTGCAAGTTCTTCCTCGACTTCTTCTTCTTCTTAGCCCTCTATTTCTTGATGTCCTGTAATGTTTTCAACCAAGAATTATTCTTCGTGGGTCCCCTCACTCAGTTTTGTTCGTCTTCTTTGCTCTTTGCAGAGTTTTCTGAATTAGGATTTTCCCCACCACTAGGGTTTTCCAATTGTCCTACGCTCTAATCCACTTCCATTTCATTTGTGGTTGATTTATCTTCTTCTACCTATGTTGGAATGATCAATCTAGTATATATGGTGGGAATATCATCCAAATCGACCACTCCAGTCATTTCTGATCAATCTAGTATATATGGTGGGAATATCATCCAAATCGACCACTCCAGTCATTTCTTCTAGCAGTCTATTACTGCTATGGGTCCTTTGCACAAACTAGCTTGGTTGTTCAAACTTTGGTGGTGCCATCTTCTTGTTTTCAGGAAAAATCAACTGTAGATCTCGGAAAGGTTTTCACAATTTCACAATTGCTCGCACGCTTCTTGTTCTCTCACTTAATCACTCAAAAATCACAAGTGTTTTAAATTTTCCCTATTTTTCCCTTTTTATAGGCTCTATAATTAATGCTCTGCCATGTCCTTTCTTTTTCGATCATTGTCTGTCCCATCACACCAATTTTATGTTTGTTGCACACTGTCATTTTCAACTAGTTGTCTATCACTTATTCCTCTAACTACCACTTTTTGGATTTTTCTTGATTTTTCTACTTTTCTCTTTCCTTTTATTCTTTTAACTCCTACTATTTACACTATGTACAATTCTACTTGTTTCACTGCAACTACTGAAGGTTAGTGGGTCGACTGTCCCTATACAATTTCAAACGACTACCATTCACTAGTCCTTGAAATTTCTTGCTTGCTAAGTCTTGCAGCTATAAAACACCTCCATCTATGATAGATGTTATCTGATATGGCCCTAGTCAATGTATTCTAAGCTTCCTTGGGTGCTGCAAATACTTATTGTCATAGAGAAGAACCAAATCTCCTTCCTTGAAATTCTTCTTCTTGATATGTCTGTCATGCCATGCTTTATCCTTTTATTTATGTACCTCTTGATGAAAACCTTCTATGATTCTTTCATATTCTCATTCCATCATTTGAACCAATCTTTCCTACACTATGCCCCTTTCTGTCATATATGTAATTGTTACAATGTGCAGACTTGGTATCAAATAATCTAAGGAAACTACTGCTTCTTGTCCATACACCAATATAAAGGGTGTCTTCCATATTATATTCTTGCAGGTAGTTCTATAAGCCCAAAGTACCATTGGTACCTTCAAATCCCAATCATCTGTATTTACATTACAAATCTTTGTCAAGGAATTCTCCAAAATCTTGTTAAATGCTTCCACTGTTCCATTTGCTTGAGGATGATAATGAGTGCTCTTCTAGTGATGTATCTTAAACTCTTCAAGCATTGCCTCCATTGTATTGTTGATGAAGTCAGTCCCCTAATCACTCATCAATATTCTTGGGCATCCAAATCTTGTTACTACATTTTCAAATAAAAAGTGTGTTGCAGTCTCTACACTGCAATCCTTTGCTTGTGCTTCCTCAACCCATATGTTCAAGTATTTTATCATTGTAATAATATATTTGTCTCCCGATCTTCTGTTTGGTGGGTTTATTAGGCCTACACAATCTATTTCCCATTTATGAAATACTTGAAAAGTAACATGTGATCTCAGTGGCATCTTATCCCTCTTGGATGGCTTCCCAACTCTTTGACAAACATTGCACTTCTAACAATATTCCTTTGAATCCTTTTGAACTGTTGGCCACCATAATACTGTGTGCAATACCTTTTGTGCGATATATTTTCCCACGTAGTGTCCTCCAACAATCCCTTCATGCGTGTCTTCTACACTGATAGGCCTTTCATGTTCCATCACACATCTCCTTAAGATCTTATCTTATCCAAGTTTTTATAAATGACCTGCAATCAACTAATAATATGTAGCTCTGAACACCAATTTTTTCTTATGTGCAGTAGTAAATTCTCTTGGTGCAAATCCTATACTCAAAAACTCAATAATTTCAACAAAATACTCATCAGTTGTTTGTACTAAAAACAATTGTACATATGGAAAGTTGTCTTCCCAATTACTCAGTTATTCTCCATTTGTTATCCTGGATAAGTGATCCGGTCCTTCATTCAATCTCTAAGCTTCACCACAACTTCAAAATCAATTCTTGGAACAAAAGTAGCCATATGCATATCCTTCCCCCCAACACTGGCTTATTGACTAAATATCTTAGAGATGAATGATCTGTAAACATATTGAAATCTTTCCCTAACAAGTAATGCCTATATTTTTTCAAAGCATGCAACATAGCTAATCCTTCTATTTATGTAGTGTTATAGTTATGTTCTGAATCTGATAACTTTATGCTTGCAAATGAAATAGGATGATCTATATCACCTTCTCCTGGTTGGGTTAATATTTCTCCTAATGTTATTGTAGATGCATCCACATGCACATGAAATTATTTTTCTCAGTATGGAAACACTAAAATCGGCACAATAACCATATTCTCCTTCAAAATATTCAAACCTTGTTGGCATTCCTCGTTCCACTGATACTTAGTGTCCTTCTTCAATAAATTATCCATTGGCGCAGTAATATGTGCATATCCTCTTATGAACTTTCTGTAATCCCATGTATGGCCCAGTGTAATCTTCAAAAGGTATACTGAATTTGGTGGTGGTAAGTTAACTATGACAACAATTTTAGCAGGTCAACCAATAGACCCTGTTTACACACCACATGTCCTAAAAAAATCCCAAAACGTGCGATGAAAATGAATTTCTTAATGTTCAATTATATCTGACACTTCCTGCATCTGTCCAACATCATCCTTATTACTTCAACATGATCCTTCAAAAAACTGAACATTTTCCAATCATCCAAGTAACCTCCAAAAACTTATTAATAAATTCCTTAAAAGCTCCTACTACTACCCTTGAAAAAATGGTTGGTGCATTCTTTAATCCAAATGGCATAACTGTATACTGAAATGATCCCCACTATACAAAAAATTTTGTCTTATGCCTATCTTGTGGTGCTATCCTGGTCATATGATAACCTGAAAACCCATCTGTAAAAGAATAAGCTTCTCGACCTCCTACATTCTCCAAAACTTCATCTATAAATGGGGTAGGAAAAGGATCATGTAGGAAAGCATCATTTAATTTTCTCAAATCTACACGAATATTGATCTCTCCTTGCTTATTTTCCTACACCACCATAGGATTGATTGATATAGGTGGATATAGGTGGCCACCCACCTTTTTCAACTAGCTCAAAACAGTTTTTTGACAATTTTGGTAATTTACTATTTTTAGCAGTTTTTTGGGTCCTAAACTTCTAGAGCCGTTTTGAGGCCCTAAATAACATTTTTTTGGGGAAACGAGGAGCAACATGGAAATTTCGTTCGATGTTTCTCACACTAAATTTGTATTCCTCAGATAGATATTTCTAACAAGGTATTGAGCACGTCAAACGAAGATCATATGCAAAAGTTACAACCCCGGGAAGTTGATGTATTGACTTACCCAAACGGAGCCCACATGACTTTTGGCGCTTCATCTCCTAGGGTTAGGTTTTTGGATGTCTAGGGTTTTTGAAATTCTTGTTTATTGTAAAAATGCCTTCAGAGCCTTATTGTAACCATCTTCTTGCGAATGAGCACAACCGTCACATCTCTTCTCAGAGATAAGACGCCACCATTCTAGCAACCTTGTTTTCCACTGCATTTTACAGTTTTAGATTATTTCTTTATTAAATAGAAAACCAGTTTTACTATATCTCTGTTATTTGTGTTAAGCACCTGTTAATAATCTGTAGTCATTTTGTTTTGCTCATAAAATCTGGATCAATGGTATCAAAGCGGTCTACTCCTTTTCGTCTTAATGCATGTCCCCAATGAGGTCGGAGTACAAAGAGTTGGGTCTCAAGCTTGTTTCTCTTGAGGACAAAATCTCTTGCATGCCCAAGTGACCTCTCTTGGCAGGAGAAAATAAAGATGATGGTACATGAGATCCTTTCAAAACTTTTATTGAGGAATCCCTCACACAACAGAGGAATGAGATGATGGATAGTTTTGCTCAATTCCTTCGGCGGCTACCAACAGGTGATGCATCTTCTTCGAGTGGAGGCATCACCCCCTTAAAGGTATAAATAAACTTCAATATTCTTATATTTGAAGGTCAGATAGACACATATGTTATATACAAGTGGTTGAATCTACTAGAAGGGTATTTTTTTTTCCATAACTATCCGAATGGAGAAAATATTACTTTTGTGCTCCTCAAATTCGTTCCCCATGTCAAATATTGGTGGGAAAATTTCTGTGAGAAAAAGGAAATAGAGGAAACCTCATTATTTATAGTCACGACAACCTGGGAATCCTTCAGGGATGCTATTAAGGAACAATACTACCCTGTCGAAAGTTATGATGACTTGTATACCAAATGGACCACATTGCAGCAAGAAAGAGACCAAGTAGTGCCAGGTTTCACAAATATCTTCCATACCTTGCTCACCAAGCTGGGTATCAAAGATTCAGAGCGAAATTTGGTGGTAAAGTATTGTGGTGCTCTACATAGATACATCTAGACCAAAATAGAATTTATGGACATCTCATCCTTGGGCATGACCTACTGATATGTCGACAAAATCGAGCAGAAGATCAAACAAAAGACATGGAAATTTGGGCCTGGGAACCCCGCATAGAAAAAGACAGGAAAGGGTAGCCCCAACCCATAGAACAAAGGATAGAGAAAATATGGATAGTATCAGGACAACTAGTCCAAGGTACAAGAAAAGAAGGACGTCGAAAAGACAAAGAAAGATACTGGGAAGTGGTGTGACTTCCATAAGATCCCTTAGCATAACATTGTTGTCTTCCGCTCAAAGAAGTCACTAGTGGATGAAGTGAAATCCTTTGAATCAGATGTGGGTTCTGACTCTGATTCAAAACTAGAAAGGGTAAGAATGATCATTGACGCGAAACCCAATGCCACCGTTTCTACCACCAAGCTGCAACCTAATGAACCAGATGAGCCAAAAGAAGGAGACCGCCTCTTCCATTCATAGATGTGGGTAAAAGGCACCCCGCTGCACTTCATCATTGATAGAGGTAGCCAGAAGAACCTCATCTTAGTAGAAGTCATCAAGAAGCTGACCCTACTGACAATGCCGCACCCACAACCCTACACCATTAGATGGCTCTGCCAAGTAAGAGATATTCGCATCAGCCAACAATGTCGATTGTTGTACAACATCAAGCTGATGCAAGCMCCCCTTCTCTCCTAAGGGATGCACGACCTCCTAGTCTAGGATCGATCAAGAAATCGAGTTTGATTGACTCTTCGGGTCTCTTCTAAATCCAAAAATCACTTACACAGGTCCTTTATCCAAAGGCGTAGGTCAAATGAGACCCATGGACCCCCTCCTGAACTTTGTTCAAATTTAAATGCCAAACGGGAACTAGTTCTTCTCTACTGAGCCCTGACTACCTTGTGACCACTGGCAGTGACCACGTGCCTGAATGAAAGGCATGTCACGATTTTTCATCTCATGACTATGGGAGTACTGCTACCTCTATTTTCCTGATAGCCAAAACCACGATGACCCGAGATCTACGACCCAAATATTCCCTTGATCTTCGATTGCAATCAAGTCGGTGTTTCATGTTTCGCGACTTCGGAGTTCTCTTGCCTCCGTTCTCTGGGTAGCCGAAATCACGATGCTTCAAGTCTAACGGTCCAGATCCTCCCTCGATCTGATGTTCACGATGATTTCGGGACTTGGCGTGTTGCGAAGTCGAAAGACTTGTCACCTCCAATCTTTCGATCCCTGAAATGTCGATATTTCACCCTGGACAATCAACGGTCCAGATCTTTCCTAAGTCGAATGGCTTAGATCAAGTTTGGTTTCGCGTCTCGTGAATTCTTGGTGCTCTACCCTTTGAATTCTCCCAAGTGTGAGTCAGCGATACTTCGGTCATTCGCCACATGTCCCTCCTGATGGACAGTTCTAATCCTCTTGTGTTCAGATCGAATGACTGAGATCTCTCCTCCTTTGGGCTTACCCCTTCCTCATAGTTAGAAGGTTTTCTGGGTGTCCAAAGGTTTCAAACCTTTTCTCCTTCGACAAGTTCGATTCTTGGGCCTCCTTAACACTTATGAAAAGTGTTACCCCTCCTATGCTTGGTATTTTAAGGACTTCTATTTCCCATGCACTCCTTGCACTTCGAAAATTTTGATGACTCATAACTGAAGGATTTGTGAAAGAGAAATTCTTCTCACCTTCCTGGCGTTCTCCTTTTATGTTTCTTTGATTTCTTGTAAAGTCCCTTCGACACTTAATCAAATCTCAGATCTGTGCACTCCTTGCACCAGATCTTTACGCAAGGTTTGGATTCTTGTGGATGATTGTGCATGCCTTGCACCAGTATCTTTTCACTCCTTGCAAAGGGAAGGTTTTGTGTTATCTCTTCTGAGCTTTGGAACTGAAACAGATTTCGTCAATGCACTCCTTGCGTTCTGTGTGTACACCTTGCACTCCCTCAACATAAGAGAAACAATTGAAAGTTCTCCTAACATTCACAGTTCCATTCACTCATAAAAACTCAAACACAGATAATTACAAACATTGTTCACATCATGCATTAGATCAAATTTCTTATGTTCTATTCGTAAATGAAAATGGTTACAACTGTAAAATAAACCACAAAACTACTGAAATCTTCTCCTAACTTCTATTCTAGCCAACTACTGACTAACGATTGACTAGCCTCATTTGGGCGTACAAACCCTCTATATCTCAGAGGGATCTTAGGGTTTCACCCTTAACTACATGTCTACTCTGAGACTATCCTGGATCGGTCGCATTCCTGAGTCATAATGGAAAATCCTGCTCCACTCGTGATTATCTAAACGTGTCCCAAAGGGTAATTTTGGCGCTGGGTTCAACCGTGCCTCAAAAGATAAATTTTGGCATTGAGTTAAGGAAAATTTCAAATATCTACTGCAACTGTCAGTTTTGAGCTCCCATACAGATTCCTTGATGTTGACAAGTCTTGCTCCACACGATTGTCGACAATGCTCCTACATCATACTCCCCTTGACAAAAATACATGGACTCATGTCCATGATCTTCTGCACTGTCCTTCCATGCTTCTGGATAGTAAATTCATTTTCCCAACTGACATCTTCTATTAGGTGTTCCTTCCACTTGACCAGATATTCAAAATAGGTCTTCCTCCTGGTCGTCTTCCCAATCCTCTGATAAATAAATTTCTCCATCTATGGCTTTTCTACTGTGGGAATTTTCTTTTCCCACTGGATCTTTGTTTGATCTTCTGATATCTCTGCATCATCTTTCCTGTAAGGATACAGGTCTGAAACATTGAATATGGGCAATATTCCCACATCATCTGGTAACTCATTCTCATAAGCATTTGCATCAAACTTCCTCAAGATATTACATGGTCCTATCTTCTTCATATTTAGCTTGTTATAGGCCCCCCTATGGAACCTTTCCTTCTTGAGATGTTCTAGAACCTAATATCCTACTTCAAATTGAAGTTCTTTGCAATGTTGATCATTTCTACACTTGTATTCCTGGTTAGAATTTTGCAACTGTCCTCTGATCTAGCTATGGAGCTTCTGCATGTCTGTAGAAAAATATTCTGCTCCATCCCTCCTGATCTCACTCTATTCCAAGTCTCTCAACTCTGATACTCCCCTGGGTTTTATTCTATACAATATTTGGATTGGGCTCTTTCCAGTGCTCCTGTTTGGTGAATCATAGTATGCAAATTCTTCTTGCGTCAGAATCTGATCCCACTGATTATGGTGTTCAGTGACCAGACTCCTCAATAAGTTCCCAAACTTTTTTTTACCACCTCAGTCTGTCCATTTGTCTAAGGATGATAATTTGAGATGAAGGAAAAATCTATCTCCAACTTATTCCACAGTGTTCTCCAAAAGTGACCAACAAATTTTGTGTCTCTGTTCGAGACAATGCTTCTGGGTAGGTCGTGAAGTATTACAACTTCTTTGAAAAATGAATTTTCAACATGCATTGCATCACTGGCCTTCTGGCATGGGATAAAATGTGCCATCTTTGAAAATCTATCCACCACCACAAATATGGAATCAAATCCTCTTTGTGTTCTTGGAAATCCCAACACGAAATACATGCTTATTGCATCCCAAGGCCTCTCTGGTATTGGAAATGGTTGATACAATCCCGTGTTCTGTCTCTTCCCTTTTGCATGTTGGAAGATTCTACATTTGTTCACAAAATTTATCACTTCTGTTCTCATACCTAGCCAATAGTATGAACTTCTCAACTGTGCAAACTTTTTATCATGGCCAAAACGTCCAGCCAATCCTCCACTATGCTTTTCTTTCAAAAGGTTATCCCTCATTGAGAATTTTGGTATGCACAACTAATTCCCTTTGAACAACAATCCCTCTTAAATCGTGTACTATGTCCACTGGCTTCTATCTCTCAACACAGGGTTTGCACATGCTTCATATGCTTCCTTGAAGTTTGTATCATCACAATACATGTCTTTAAGGTGTTCAAACCCTAAGGTATTTACCTGAAATTCCTACAGAATCAAACATCTCCTGCTTAATGCATCAACAACCTTGTTAGCATTCCCAGCGATATGTTTTATGACAAAAGTGAAATTTTTCATAAACTCAACCCATTTTGCATGCCTCTGATTCAATTTTTCCTACCTGGTTATGAATTGTAAAGCCTAGTTATCACTATACAAGACAAATTCTTGTGGGACAAGGTAATGTCTCCACTTATTTAAGTCTTGAATTATGGCATAAAACTCCTTGTCATATGTGGAATGTTTTCTCTTCGTCTCATTCAGCTTCTCAGTGAAATATGCAACAAGTCTATTGTCCTTTCTCAATACTGCTCCAATTGCAACTCCACTTGTGTCACATCTCACCTAAAATGTTTTTTCAAAATTCGGCAAGACCAGAATTGGTCATTCTGCTATTTTCCCCTTCAGTATATGGAAGCTCCTTTCATCCTCCTCTATCCATTTAAAAGACTTGTGCTTCTTCTTCACAGTATCCATCATTGACGCACAAATTCCATTGAAGTCTCTGATGAACTTCCTATAGAAGTTTGATAATCCATGAAAGCTCCTTACCTCGAACATGCTCCTTGGTGACGACCATTCTTTGATTGCTTTCACCTTCTCTGGATCCATCTTCAGTTCATTTGAAGAGATCACAAAACCCAATTAAATGAGTTTCGTCTTCATAAAAGAGGACTTCTTCAGATTTATCAACAACTTCTCTTGTTGTAGCCTCCTCATCACTAATGTTAGGTGTCTCAAATGCTCTTCTTTAGTCCTGCTAAAGATCAATATATCATCCAGCTACACAACCACAAACTTGCCAATGAAATCTTTCAGTATTTCATTCATCATCCTCATAAAAGTACTCGCAGCGTTTGTTAAGACAAATGGCATAACAAGCCACTCATAAAAACCTTTGTTTTTCTTAAAGGTTGTTTTCCATTCATCACCTTCTCTCATTCTGATCTGGTGATATCCGCTTTTCAAATATATCTTAGAAAAGAAATTTTCTCCATTTAAGCAATCCATTAAATCATCCATTCTTGGTAAAGGAAATCTATACCTGATGGTCATCTTGTTAAAGGCTCTTGAGTCTGTACACATTCTCCATCCTCCATCCTTATTTGGACTCAACACAGTTGGTACAGCACATGGACTCAATATTTCTCTGACCAAACCCTTGTCTAAAAATTCTTGGACTTGGTTCTTCACTTCCTCATTCTCTCGAGGTGTCAATCTGTATACTGCATTGTTTGGCAGAATTTCTCCTGGTATCAAGTAAATATGGTGACTGATACTCTGGATGGGTGGTAATGAGTTAGGAAACTCATCCACCACTATGTCGACAAAATTTTCCAAGAATTCCTGAATTTATTTAGGAAAATCATCCATCGATGTATTTGTAAGGACAAATCTAGGTTTCCTCACCACAAAGAACTGCATATCTTGTTCTTCCTTGACTTTTGTCAGGAGTTCCTTCCCACTCATGAGAAGTATGCTTGTGTTGGCCTCATCTTTCACTCTCTTCTCCACTATTGGCAGCAACATGTGCGTCCTACTATTCTTCTCTAATGTGTATGTATTTTTTCTCTAATCGTGATGACATTTTTGTCAAACTATCATGGTCTTCCCAAAAGAATATGACATACATCCATGGGAATTACATCACACGGGATTTTATCTCTATATCCTCCTATCTTAAATTCAACCAAGCATTGTTTAGTAACCATTACCTGGTTTCCTTTCTACAACCATGAGACTTTGTATGGCTTCGGGTGTGCATTTATCTCTAGCTCCAATTTCTCCATCATCTCTGTGGATACTAAGTTGTCGGTGCTCCCACTGTCAATTATCACCTTGCATACTCTGTCTTTAGTTTTGTAGGTTGTTCTGAAGAGATTGTTCCTTTGCACCGATTGCTCAACTTCTGCCTCTGGTTTTAAGAGAACCTTCCTCAACATCAAGGATCTTCCATCCTCTGCTCCTTCTTCTTTAACATCTCTTCGATGTGCTTCTAAAATGTGAGCTTCTCCTCCTCCTTCTTTCCTTTTCTCAGGAAATTCCCAAGACATGTGCCTTGTCTTTCCACAAGCATAACATCTTACGTCTCCTCCTCCTCTTCTTCCTCCTCCTATGAAATAATTTCTTCCACCACCATGTCTTTCTCGGGAACTTCCTCCTCTTTATGAGTGATTGTGTGGCTTATCGATCTCATCCTTAGACTTATGTGCTCTATCATGGGTAAATTCATTTCTTTTTCTCGGGGCCGAGCTTTTACCTCTTCCTCGCTGGCTTTGTTTTCTGGCTAACTTTTATTCTGCCTTCAGTGCAAACTGATAAGCATCCTCCATTGTTCTTACTAACATCATGCTGAGATGATCCTGGATTTCGTATCTCAGGCCATTTATATATCTGGCAACTTTTTCTTCATCTCTCTCCCTCTATCCAGTTCTAATGTTCATCCTATAGAACTCCTTTGTGTACTCCTTAGTTTTCATCTCTTTCTGTCTCAGGTTCGGCATCTTCTTGAATAGATTAATTTGATAGTCTTTGGACATGAACTTAGCCTTTATATTGGCTACCATTCTATCCCAACTCTGTATCTTCTGCTTGCCTTTGCTTCTCCTCTCAGCCTGTAGTTCATCCCACCACAGTTTTGCATGTCCTTTTAGCTTGGTGACAACCTGTTTCACCTTTCTCTCTTCATCGACATCTTCATAGTCGAAATTCTTGTCCATGGATCTTATCCAATCCAGCAACTCTTTAGCATCCTAATTTCGTTCATACATTGGGACCTCTATATTGGATCTACCTCCCAATCTAGAAACTGCTCTCAACAAGAGTTCTTCGAGAACCTCCTCTCCCGCATCTTCTTCGAAAACATTCTCTCCAAAAACTTCTTTGCTCTCTACATCATTGATGTCTCCAGTATCAGGTGCTATTTTTTGCGCTACCTCCATCGCTTCTAATCTTGAATGGAGTTCTCACATCTCTCTTTCTACAACTCGATTGGATAAAGGTTGCTCTCATCGTATCCTCGGTGGCATTATCTCAATTGTCTGTCACACATAGAGTACAACTTCAAGTTATTTTGTCTCTTCTATGTTGCATGTTTTTTGTAAGAAAAACTTCAACCTATGATACCCCTTGATGGTATTGGACTATCTCCTCTTCTGCCCACTGTCTATAGACAAAAACTCACTCTGATACCACTTGATGCAGACCCCCCTTCTCTCCTAAGGGTTGTGCGAACTCCCAATCTAGGATCAATCAAGAAATTGAGTCTGATTGAATCTTCGGGTCTCTGCTAGAACCAAAACTCACTTACATAGGTCATTTCTCTAAAGGCGTAGGTCGCACGAGACCCACAGACCCCCTCCTGAGCATTGTTCAAATTTCAACACCAAATGGGCGCTAGCTCTTCTCTTCTAATCCTTGACTACCTTGTGACCATTTGCAGTGACCACGCGCCTGAATGAAAGGTGCATCGTGATTTTGCATCTCGTGACTCTGGGAGTACTGCTACCTTTATTTCCCTGATAGTTGAAACCACGATGACCTGAGATCTATGACCTAGATCTTCCCTTGATTGACGACTGCGATCAAGTCGGTGTTTTACGTTTCGTAACTTTGGATTTCTCTTGCCTCCATTCTACCAGTATCCAAAATCATGATGCTTCATGTCTGACATTCTAGATCCTCCCTCAATTCAATGGTCATGATGATTTCAGGACTTAGCGTTTTGCGAAGTCGAAAGACTTGTCACCTCCAATCTTTTGATCCCCAAAATGTTGATATTTCACCCTAGAAAATCAATAGTCTAGATCTTTCCTAAGTCCAATGGCTCAGATCAAGTCGTGGTTTTGCATCTTGTGAATTCTTGGTGCTGTTCCCTTTGACTTCTCCCAAGGGCAAGTCAGTGAAACGTTGGTCATTCGTCACGCATCCATCCTGATGGATGGTTTCGATCCTCTTGTGTTTGGATCGAATGAATGAGATCTCTCCTCCTTTGGGCTTACCCCTTCCTCAGATTTAGAAGGTTTTCTGGGTGTCCAAAGGTTTCAAACCTTTTCTCCTTTGACAGGTTCAATTCTTGGGCCTCCTTAACACTTATGAAAAGTTTTACCCCTCCTGAGCTAGGTCTTTTAAGGACTTTGATTTCCCACACACTCCTTGCTCTTTGAAAATTTCGATGACTCAGATCTGAAGGATTTCTAGAAGATAAATTCTTCTCACCTTCCTGGTGTTCTCCTTTTCTGGTTCTTCGACTTCTTGTAAAGTCCCTTTGACACTTAATCGAATTTCAGATATGTGCACTCCTTGCACCAGATCTTTACGCAAGGTTTGGATTGTTGCGGATGATTGTGCACACCTTGCACTAGTTTCTTTGCACTCCTTGCAAAGGGAAGGTTTTGTGTTATCTCTTTTAAGCTTCAGAAATGAAACAGATTCTGTCAATTCAGTCCTTGTGTTCTGTGTGCACAGTTTGCACTCCCTCAATAGAAGAGAAACGATTGAAACTTCTCCTAATATTCACAGTTCCATTCACTCATAAAGACACAAACACAGAGAATTGCAAACAATGTTCACACCATGCATTAGATCAAATTTATTCTGCTCTATTCATAAGTGAAAATTGTTACAACTGTAAAATAAACCACAAAACTACTTAAATATTATATTAACTTCTATTCCAACCAACTACTAACTAACGACTGAATAACCTCATTTGGGCATACAAAGCCTCTATATCTCAGAGGGCTCTTAGGGTTTCACCCTTAACTACGTGTCTACTTTAAGACTATCCTATGGCTATATTGGATCGGTCACATTCCAAAGTCGTAATGGAAACTCCTTCTCCACTCGCGATTATCTAAACGTGCCCCAAAGGGTAATTGCAGCTATGGGTTCAAGTGAGCCGCAAAAGATAAATTTTGGTGCTGAGTTAAGGCAGATTTCAAATATCTTCTGCAATTGTTAGTGTTGAACTCCTGTATAGATTTCTTGACATTGATAATTATTGGTCCACGCGATTTCCCACGATGATCCTACATAACAATCCCTTCAAAGATGAGGTATTGTGTGATGTTTCTCCTCTCTAAGTTTGTGATGTTCTTTTGGGCCAACCTTTTTTATGGAAACATCGTGTTGTATATGAGTCTAGGCATCGTAGTGTTTCCTTTGTGATTCACTCTCAGAATGAGCAAAATATCACAACCACATCCAGGGTCTCTGTGGCCAACCTCTCCACACAATAGAAGCATGTAGATAAGTTCATGGAAGATTACTCGGATATTTTCTCCTCACCTATCGGGGTACCTCTTTACTGCCAAGCCAAGCACCCCATCGATCTGACCCCCGGTGCACCACTACCCAATGGGCCAGTCTATCGTCGCTCTCTATTAGAGAATGAGGAGATCAAGCGAYAGATCCAATAACTACTCCATAAKGGGCACATCCATCCAAGCTCATCACCTTGCAGGAGCCCAATTGTGCTGGTAAARAAGAAAGATGGAACCTGATGACTCTGCATCAATTATCAGGCTCTGAATAAAATCACAGTCAGAAACTGGTACTCGATTCCCCGAATCGATGGCCTCCTTGATCAACTCACGGGGGCCAAATACTTCAGTAATATTGATCTGAAGTCTGTCTACCACGAGGTCCCGATAGAACAGGCATATGTATGGAAGACCACCTTCAAGTCAAAGTAAGGCCTTTTTGAATGGTTGGTCATGCCCTTTGGTTTAACAAATTCTCCAACCACTTTCATGAGGATGATGGAMAATATCCTATGACCATTCACCAATAAGTTTTTAGTGGTWTATCTATATGACATTCTCATTTACAAMAATACTTGGGTCGAACACTTGCATCATATTTAGTAGGTTATGCACACCCTGCGACAGCACAAGCTATACACCAACTTGGAAAAATGATCCTTCGGCATGGATGGGGTCCATTAACTGGGCTACATCATTGATCATCATGGTGTACATGTGGATCTAACCAATATCCAATTCATCCATGATTGGCCAACCCCAACCACACTCACTGAGCTTCAAAGCTTCTTGGGCCTTGCCAATTTCTACTGCAGATTCATGTTGGGATTCTCCCATATTGCATGGGCGCTCAGTTAAATAACCAGTGGTGGTGGTAAGGCGAAGTTTGCATGGGGCCATTCCCAACAACAAGCGTTCAATAATTTGAAGCATTGTTTGTGCTCAGCCCCAATACTTTCAACTACCATACCTGCAACAACCCTTTGAGATTAAGACAGATGCTTCAGAATATGTTGTGGGTGTCTTTCTCACTCATCACAACCACCCCATGGCCTATCATAGTGAGACACTATTAGATGTTGTCCGTAAGTACCCTACTTATGATAAATAAATGTACTCTATTGTGCAAGCATGCTGCCAGTGGAGACATTACATTCTTGGGAAGGAGACAATCATCCACACTAATCATAAGCCACTACAGTTCATACAGACACAAGGAAAATTGCAGGTAGCCGCAACGCTCACACTACCCAATATGGTGTTAGCAATCTCAGTGTGGTATTTACATCCATCTGAGATGGTCCCTCGCCCATCCCTTCCCCCACAGGAAGGCCTCCCCATGACGATTCCCATCCTTACCCCCACTACCCCCATACTCCCTAACCCCCTTGCTACAGCTGGGGGCAGGAGAAAGAAGAAGGAGCCCACTGCTCCACTTCCTCCACGCATCCCACCACCTTGCGCACTATGTGAGAAGGAGGGACACCAAACCAACAACTGCCCATCACTACCGGAATTACGAAATTTGATTCCCCTCAATCAAAATATCACCACACCTGTCACTATTGCTAGTACTACTACCACCACACCTTCCAGTAGTAAAGGGTTGAGGACTAAATTCGCATGTGCTATCTGTTCTGAATATGGCCATTACACCCATCATTGCCCAGCACTGCCACGTTTCCGGCAGACATTAGCTGTTGTACGCCAAAACTTCCATAACAACTCACGCCCTACTACGTCCTCTACAACAAATATCACCGACATTTGTTATGTCACCACTTGAGTCAATGAACGCATGAGATGCCCTTGCTCTCTCTGCAATTCATTGGCTCATTTTACATACCAGTGTCCTATGATCCTTGCATATAGGCAACATCAATTGACTCTGCGTCACCAACCTGCAGAGGCGATAATTGACATTACCTCGCCACTCAAGGATCTTCATGTCATTTCTCCCGAACCCGAGGCCCTCCCAATGCCTCCTTGGTTCTTAGATGACGTATCTGAGGATTTACCCCGTAACCCACCCAACTCTCCTGCTCATTCCCCTACGGAAACTCTTCACCCAACCACCACGAGTACCCCTCAATACTTCAACATATGGTTTATGTCGAGTGAACCCTCACCAACTCCTAGCATTACCCCCTCTGCTTCTTCAGCAGGGGGCAATCCCACTATCACTGAGATCACTTCTCACGATCCATTATCTTCCCGCCGTTTCCAATGCGACGAGGAAATACTGGAAGAGCTACAACACCCAGACTCTCCCTGGGACGCACTACATCATTGTGCACTCTTCCTTCCACAGGAAGCCCTCATGCCTCCTAACCAAAACCCCATTTATGCGGTAGAAACCAAATATTTTCTCCCATCCGGGCCTATCGATTGGTTCAACAATACCATTCCTGCCCCCGACGCTTTTGAAGAAGGTAATCTGGCTAACATTTCCCCCACCATCAAAATCGACATTTCCATTAAACAGGGCATCGTCGAAGAAATCATCATTGGAGCCGCTTGCACTCCTCAGGAAATCGCTGCATACAAAGCCCTCTTCCAGGAATATAGGGATATCTTCGCCTGGTCATACACAGAAATGCCTAGCCTCGATCCCTCTATTGTCGAGCATCGCATCGACACCTGGCTTGACATCACACCAGTTCGTCAAAAACAGCGACCGCTACACCCATCTAAGGCCACGGCTATCAAAGCCGAAATCAATAAATTATGTACGGCCGGATTTATTTACCCCATCGCTTACACTTCATGGGTTTCCAACCCTGTACCCGTCGATAAAAAATAGGGCACTATTCGCGTCTGCACCGACTTTCGCGATATCAATAATGCATGTCCAAAAGACAACTTTCCAACACCTTTCATCGATCAAATTATCGACGACTGCGCCAGCCACGAGGCTCTCTCCTTTATGGATGGATTCTCTGGCTATAACCAAATTCAAATCCACCCAGCCGATCAGTATAAAACTGCATTTATTACCTCGTGGGGTACTTTTGCATATCGTGTCATGCCTTTCGGCTTAAAAAATGCCGGTGCAACTTTCCAGTGGGCGATGACATACATCTTTCACGATCTAGCTAAAATCATCCTTGCCTACTTCGACGACCTCACAGCTCGATCCAAGAAACGCACCCAACACCTCGATGATTTACGAATCATCTTTCAACAGTGTCGTCAGTACAACATCCGCTTGAACCCTCTCAAGTGTGTGTTCWGTGTCACCGCAGGGTGCCTCCTCGGTTTTATCATTTCCCAAAGCGGTATTACCGTAGACCCCTTTAAAGTCAAAGCCATCACCGAAATTCCACCTCCTCAGAATTTGCGACAACTTCAGAGTCTACAGGGCAAAGCTAACTTTCTTAGACGCTTTGTTCCTGATTACACCATACGCACACACAGTTTCCTTCGCTTACTACGTCACGACATCCATTTTCATTGGGATGACTATGCCCAACAGTCATTTGACGATCTTAAAGCAGCGCTTTCAAATGCACCTTTGATTAGTGCACCTGACTACAATCGCGACTACATCCTCTACATATCAGCATCAGCTGTATCAGTAGTCGGCGTCCTCGTCCAGCTCGGAGATGACAATCGTGAACACGTCATTTACTACGTCAGTAAGAACCTCTCAGGGCCACCCTTGAAGTATAAACATGAAGATAAACTTGCTCTTGCAGTTGTCCTTGCAGTCCAGAAACTGCGCCATTACATTCTGCTTCGCACCACAAAAGTCATCGTAGATTCCAACCCTATGCAATACTTGCTCAGTCGTCACCAAGTTAATGAAAAATTCGCTCGATGGATCGTTATTCTTCAGGAGTACAACCTCGAGTTCTCAACACCTAAGAGTAAAAAGTCCCTCGTTCTCACTGAACTTGTCACGGCCCTCCCCTCTGACACACCCAGTGCCCCCGTCAACACCAACTTTCCTGACGAACATCTCTTTTACATCGCTTCAGATGATCCTTGGTATGGCAACCTTCTCGTCTACCTATGAACTCAAAATTTTGGTAACCACTTATCACGAGATGATCGTCGGTGCATTCGCCATCAGGCCCCCCGCTATATCCTCATCGGAGACATCCTATATCGGCGGGGCGTCGACACCATCCTTCGTCACTGCCTGACTATTGACGAGGCTGACAGAGTCTTAAACGACTGCCACAGTGGCGCATGTGGGGGCCATCTTTCAGGTATATCCACTGCTCAAAATATTATTCAGGCCGGTTACTTTTGGCCTACCTTGTTTCATGATTGCATTCATGCCGTGAAACGATGTGAGCAATGTCAGCTCTATGCCAACAAAGCCTGTGCTCCCCCCACTCTTCTTCACCCTGTCATTACTGCAGGCCCCTTTTGTAAATGGGGCATTGACTTTATGACTTGTAATCCCCCCTCCAGCAATGGTCACAAATACATTATTGTCGCCGTTGATTACTT
>JASDQU010735617.1:255694-271056 GCA_032191745.1 Picea mariana | reverse complement strand
TAAACTCCTAAATGCTAAGATAATTTTCCTAGTTAGGCACACTCAATGGGTTTCTAACCTTGTCCCTGTTCAGAAGAAAAGTGGGGAAATCCGACTTTGCGTCGATTTCTGAAACCTTAATAGAGCGTCTGATAAAGACAACTACCCTGTCCCACCCATGGAATAGATCCTTCAACAGGTATTTGGTTCTGAGAGTCTATCTTTATTGGATGGTTTCTCAGGATACAACCAAGTCCTGATGTCTCCTCCAGACCAACTTAAAACTACCTTCTACACTCTATCGGGCACCTACGCTTATCGAAAAATGCCCTTTGGATTGATTAATGTCGGTGCCACTTTTCAAAGAGAGATGGACATCACTTTCTGAGGCTTAATCAGTCAGTCCATTGTAGTTTACTTAGATGATGTTACTGTATTTTCAAAAAACAAAACCGACCATCTAGCTCATTTAAGGGTTGTTCTACTGCGATGTCGTAAATACGGCATTTACTTGAATCCAAAAAAATCCATCTTTGCAGTAGAACAAGGTAAACTCTTAGGATTTATTGTGTCAAGCAAAGGGATGATTATTGACCCTAAAAGGACTCAATTCATCTCAAAACTTCCCCCTCCTACATCCAAAAAGTCTATGCAGTCTTTCTTAGGCCAGATAAACTTCGTCAGGAGATTCGTCCCCAGTTTCTCCGAAATGGTCAAACCTTTACAGAACCTAATTAGGAAAGATGCACAATATCACTGGGGACCCTTAGAAAGTCAAGCTTTTAATGCAATAAAAAAGGCCATAATAGATGCTCCTTCTCTCATGAGCCCCAACTTTTCGCAAGACTTCACACTTTACACTTTTGCCTCTGACTGTTCCTACGCTGCAGTTCTAACTCAAAAGAACGCTGAAAACAATGAAGTACCCATTACCTTTATGAGCTCTAATTTCAAAGGCACGGAACTTAATTACCCAATGGTTGATCAGCAAGCCTACGTTGTTTTCAAAGCAGTCAAGCACTTCCGGTCTTATCTTTTGAAATCTAGGACGAAAGTTATTGTCCCTTACCTAGCCGTCAGGAACCTGTTAGTGCGGAAAGAACTAGGTGAAAAGAGGGTGAATTGGGTTACCTCCTTACAGGAGTACGACATAGAAATTACCCCAGCTCAGATAGTGAGAGGCCAAGGGTTATGAAATTTAGTTGTTGATTCAGCTGCAGGACAGCAAGAAGAAAATGATAGGTCAAACCTAGGATAGCACAAACAAATTGCAATCTATTGTACATAAAACTCAATCAGTCCCTGGTATGACGATATAAAATTATGTCTTGAACATGGGTCAACCCCCGTCACCTGGACCCCACTAAAAGAAGAGCGTTGAGATTAAAGTCTACCTCCTTTCATTTGGTTAATGGTATTCTGTTTCGTCAAAATTTTGATGGCGTATTGATGCGCTGTCTTGAGAAAGACGAAGCAGAAAAGGTCTTGTTAGAGTTGCATGCAGGAGAAGCTGGTGTGAAATTTGGTGGTGACACCACTACCCATAAAGTTTTGAGAGCCGTTCATTACTGGCCCACACTTTTTAGAGACGCCCATGCCTTGTGTCGTAAGTGTATTATCTGTCAAAAAGCATCCGAGCGCATACAGAAACCAGCCTTTCCTTTGCAGCATGTTTCATTAGACTCCTCTTTTCAGCAGTGGGGCCTTGATATTATATGTCCAATCAATCCTCCATCCTCACAGCAACATAAGTTTATCATAACAACCACAGATTACTTCACCAGGTGGTCTGAAGCTGCCGCATTAAGAACTGTGAATACCAGTCAGGTAATCGCCTTTGTAAATTCAAATATTATTACTCGTTTTGGTATCCCTGACTGTCTAGTTTTTGATAACGCCTCTTATTTTTATTCTCTTGAGATGAGCGAGTTCGCTCTAGAAAAAGGAATTAAATTGAAATATTCTGCCAGCTACTACCCATAGGGCAATGGATTGGCAGAATCAACAAATAAGAATTTGATTAAAATCATCAAGAGAACGGTATCTGAGAATCACAAAAATTGACATAATGCACTGTTAAACATTGTCTGGGCTGATAGGGTGACACCAAAGACTGTTGTAGGTAACTCCCCCTTTTTTCTGATCTATGGCAGAGAAGCAATTCTGCCCCCACACATTCTTCTTCCCTCACTACAGTTATCGCAGAAAATACATGAAGAAGATTGTCCCCCTTTGGAAAACYGAATTAATGCTTTAATGAAACTAGAAGAGGTAAGAGCTCAATCCAAACGTAAGTTAGATCAGCATCAACTAGTAGTCAAAAGCTGGTTTGATTCTAACTCTACCTCTGATAGGAACTTCAAATTCGGCGACCTTGTTTTGAAGTGGGACAAACCGCATGAGGGAAAGGGAGAGCACACGAAATTTCAGAACTTATGGCTTGGACCATTTTTAATTGCTGAGAAATTGGGTCCCAGCTCTTTCCGGTTGCAGAATCTAGAGGGATAGCCYGACACCTATCCGGTGAATGGCCAAGCTCTGAAAAGATATTTCGCTTAATGACAACCCTTTGTATACTATGTAAATATTTTGTTTTGGTTTTCTTTTCTTTTACTGTTTTGGTTTCGATTTTTCCTTGTGCTTATTAGTTTTTTATGTTGGAATACACATACCTGCATGCTGAACTGTTCAGACAAAGAAAACAGAAATTTCTTTCACTGAAATAACTGCTAAAAAATTGTGTAAACATCAATTATGTACTTCTAAAATTTACTTCTGTGTTGAGAAAAGATTGTTGTTTGAAAGAAGTTAATTGATTTTGATCCGTGAGTAAAGCCTGTCACGATCATCCATTATCTTCTTACGATGTCCCTGTTCCTTAAGGGAATAACTCGAAAGATGTCTCCCTACATTAGAAGGTTGGTTTTGTAAACAAACCATCTCTGGATCTTAATGAAGGATAGTTCTAAAAAATGTTGTTGAGGTCTGTAAAAAAAAAAAATATGTCAAAATAAAATAATTTTCAGCGTCATCCCACTCAATCATATATCTTTAAAAAAATAAAACATAAAAGAGCTGTGGGAAGTTCTTGTAAACCCGTCGGGATGCTGAACAGGTCTGCTGGCAGTGGGTAAATGCATGCATGATGCCAAGACAACTTCGTCGGGGTACTGAACAGGCCCGCTGGCAGCGAAGCAATGTCGGGTATATGAAAATTCATAAATATGAAACCTCATGACCTTAAAATGTCCTTTATTCTGATCTGGAACCTCTTGGCAGGATACGGATGTCAGAGTGGGTTAAATGGCAACCTTGTCGAAGCTATGGACGCCTGCTAGCAGCAGTGGCTCTGTCAACAGTATTGGGGATTTTATCTTTAATATCGTGGCTCGCTTGTCTTAATATTGTTATCAGTTTTCATCCTTTAAGCATTGCTAGAATATGTGATTAATGATGATGTTTAAATGATTTTTTGGTTGTTGTTTTTGAGTTAGAATTTTCTCATTATCATAATCTGAATTTGTTTTTTTTGGCAGAGATAATTGCTTCTACCAGTGTGTCGGCATTGTTGGCAGCCAATTCGCATTTTTATCCTATCCTTATAAGCTGCCTACACCAGTGTTTTGCAACCCTTGATTTTTCGTCGCAATCTTTGAATAAAATAACACTATTATTTTGTGCATTTTCACACCTGCCTTTGTTCTTGTTTTCACGACTGCAAGTGTGAAAACTTTGATTTTGAAGTCATATTAAAAACGTCACTGGATTGTTATGATCACTCTTGTCTATATGTTCATTGCATTTCCAATTTAATTATGGTTATACATTTGGCAAGACTCCAAGATCCTTTACTCATTTGGCATCTTCTTGTTGTTAATATGGCTTCATTTTTTAAGATTGTGATGATACTATAGTGACTGTCATTGAGTCCTTAATACATTGGTGGTTTGATGTTCTATAGTCTTTCATCGACTTCCTTGACACTTTGGTTTCATGAAAACACATTGACGTTGTGGATAGACCCTTGGTGTATTCATTTTATAAAACACATATGTGATATGATCGAACCCTTGGTGTTGATTTCGAATCATTGTTTTGGTTTTGAAACTATGCAAACGCCATGCTTATGCAAATTTTTGGGTCGAATTACCATAGATTTCATTAACTGTTCGAGTGGCATTGTTTTTAACATATGCAATAGTGATTTGAATCACCATATGCACTATCGGTTGTACATTGGGAAATGATTGGTTTTCATGGGATGATCTAGCTCCACCACCCTCGCACACTCGGGCATTAATGCCTTCCCCCTATCCTGGGTTAACTCTATTGTTTTCGGGTAAGCCAGTGAGCTTTTCGATCCTGCGAATACCCTGTCCAAACCCTCGCCCATTCACCCTCCTCACTGTGTATTCCAGTCTATGGCACATGTGGTGTGCATAGAGCCAAATGGTAGCCAAACACTCCTGTTGTTCGACAATGCTCATAAGGATTTGGAAAATGGTGGTTGGTTGGTATTTATCCAAAGGTTTGAGGGTTTCAACCTTTTGGTTGCCCAACAATTCACCCTCACCTTCGACGGATGTAGGGCTAAGGTCGGAGACATACAGCTCAAGCTCAATGAGGAATTCCTAAGCTCCGCTACAGGACTAGCAGCTATAGGGAAAAGGTGGTTTAAAAATTCCAAAGTAGACGAGGTGTCGTGGCCACTATTATTCACATCAAGGAAGATTGTTCCCTGTGATAGAGGTATGCCTATCACTACCCTCAAACCCAGGTGGCATGATCTTTTGGCAATTGTTAAGCAGTTTGTGACCTGCGAAGGTCGGTATGGCTTGGTATTTCTATATCATCTTCGGTTATTGATGAATTTTATAGGCTACCCTTTGAATATGCCACATTATCTCTTGCGTAGTCTATACAAGATGTCTAAAAGATTCAATCATGAGAAGGATGATAGCATCCTTTTCCATCACGGCTTGATCAAAGTTATTATCGTCCACCATTTGAGCCTTAGCGTTGACTGTTGGCAAGCCTTCCTATCTAGGAATGGCTTTGCCACTCTCGATTCTGTCCAAGTGGACAAGGTTGTTGTTACTGAAACATTGGTTGGACCAGCCGTGCCACTTCATATCCTTCTACCCCCTGTCAAACCCTTGGATTTCCCTGACATAGACTTACCCGATACCATGGCCAACCCGTGTACTAAAGAAAATACTCAGGTCGTCAAGAGGCCTGTGAGGAAGAAAGACAGAAGTGATACTACTGTCAACAGTAAGGGGAAGAAAAATGCTCGATGGATATCGAGATGTACTAGGAACAAACCCAAGCCAAACATTGACCAGAAGCCAATAGTGTTGAGCGAGGAATCGAAATCTGAAATTGAACGTTTCTTGACTGAGGAAAACCCCTATTCTCATGGCCTATGCTCTATGGAAACCTATGACTATGTCTCTAACTTACCTMCGTGCATAAAAAATGATCCTAAAGTTACGAGAATCAAGCTTCACAATGAAACCCATGTTAAATTGAAAGAACCCTCGCCTGTGATGCTGAAGCCCAATCGATCACCATGTACCCAATGCAATGCCTGGCTAGAACGTTATTACATCGATGTTCCTCTGTTGCAATCAAAGATCAAATCATTAGAGGAACGGGTGACAGTCCTGTCAAAGGAGAACGACAGGCTACAAGCCAACGAGAAGAAACAAAAAACCGTCGGTTCAATTGTCTTCAGAAATGTCGAAGCAGCAACGGCCTTTGTCAATTCAAAATTATCATGACCGAGTTGTTTTCTGATTGCCCAGGTATGTTTTTCCATATTGATTTTGTTTTATGAGTTGGTTCGAATTAATATAACCAATTGGATTTGCATTCAATATCTCTGTTCGTTTTGATAGATTCAAAATGATTTTGTTACTTTCGTTTTACCAAAATAATTTCGTTATGAATCATGAGTGGGAAATTTGTTTGCTAAACTCGGACACATCTACAATTTAGTTAATAAGATTTTATTGTTCTCAGATTAGTATAAACGATTGGTTTGTTTTCGATTCTATTTGGTTTGCTTTCGAAATAATTTTGTACGTTTGAAATTAGGGTAGTCGATTGGGTTTGTTTTCGTTTAGTTATGTTCAAATAGATTTAAGGAATGATTATGTTTTGTTTCCATTTTAGATTACGATTGCATCCGACCTGTACAGGAGATTTATTTGCTAAAATCAGACACAGCTATAATTTGGATTGATACGATTTTGTTGTTTCTGGATTATGACGGCTCTGAGTTGGTTCAATTTATTTCTTATGGTTTGATTTTGAGACGATTCTTCATGCTTCAATTAGCATGGTATTTTACGTATGCAATGCATCAATATCAGAGATTGGTTTGGTAAATACAATGCAATTTATTGATTTGAAAAAACAACTCTGTTAGTTTTGGATTTAAAAATGATTTTGTTAATTTCTAAGTCGACATAAAATATTGCATTTATGAATGATTTGTTTGATAGGTTACAGTTCGTGTTGATTCAAATTGATTCATGAAAATGATTTCATTGATTTCGAATTGTCTAAACGATTGTGTCGGCCCCAAATCGTTTCGATTCATTCCTGTTTGACTCGATTCGTGAACAATGATGTGTGCCTTGAATTAGCATGAGTTGGATTAGATTCAAAGTTAGATTTGATACGACTCTGTTAGTTTGGATTTAAACGATTTTGTTGAGTGTTGGATTGACATATTATGTCTATATTAAATTCTTATCAGAGATTTGCTTGATATTTTTTTAAGGTCTGTTTTAATTGAAATAGATTCAAACAAGATTTCATTTTCTATCGATTAGCATAGAAGTTGTGGTTTAAATGATTCATTTTTTTTCAATTAGCAATTAAAAATTTGAATATATTTCTGTTAGTTTTGATAGATTTAAACGATTATGTTTTCAAATTAGACCAGCTACAGAATCGCAAGATTCTGTAGCTAGTCTTAAAATTTAGATTTTTGTTATTTTTACAAATAAAATATCATCTAAACTTGTCTATTCTTGTCCACTTTCAGGTGCATATGAATTTCAATGACCAATGGGATATGCTATAGAAGTTTAGGAGATACTTTTGTGATACAGTTTTGTTATAGGTTGTTAGCTTTAGTCAGGAATAGAGACTTGGGAGATTATCCCCAGATTTTTTGTAAACTGTTTTTGATAATTCCCACAGGGATGTTTTACCCTGTAGTCTTTAAATACTTGTTATTTTTTTGTAATGGACCCATCATCATCACGGTTGGGAGAACCAGACTATGGATTTATAATACAGACTGGGATGAAATTTGATGTCTTGTAACAGCTTTAGCTTTCAATATATCAAACTTTTATTTCAAGTTTTCTTCATATCAGTTTGCAATTAATTATCGACTACTTTAGCTATCGTAATTCGTTGCAGGTTGGTGTGATTTGGTTTATGTGTCGTCCATATCTTATTTTATTTTATTTTAAAGTACAGCAATTACCTTGCTTCAATTTAATGAATTAAAGGTTTCTCTTCTTCGTTAAATGAATCATTTCGTACAAATCTTTGCAAACAGATTTATCTAAATGTGATGATTTGTAAATTATAAGATTGTCGTAATTTTTTATGTCTTGTTTGTCCTGTCATTTATATTTGAAGAGCACAGTTGCTTCCTGTTTACGAGAAGCTTGTGGAGAATCTGGTGCGGGTTTTCTCCCACCAAACCGCTAAATCAACTATTGCATACAAGACAAACTCGAAGCGTTACTTCAGGTCAGTTTGTTATTTGTTATTTGATAGTTATTTTATTAGTCTTATTTAAGTAGTTTAGATAGATATATATATAGTTTAGATTCTTAGTTGCTTAGCTTAGATAGTTTTCATTTCTTATTTCTTTCTCACAAAATTATAAAAATCAAAAAAACAATAGTTTTGTTGTCATAGGACAGTTTATAAATGATTTTTTCAGGTTTTATTTAAAATCTGTAATCTGTAAATATTGTACATTTGTGATTAAGATTTAAATTTGTTGATAATTGAGCATTTATTTTCATCGAATTATTGTTTTATAGTATAGACAATAGACTGTATATATATTTCAGATTTATTTATTAGTTTGTTTTAATTGTTGTTTTCATCTAGATTAGTTCCTTAGTGTAGTTTTCTTTCGTTTTCCTAGGACTTAGATCAGCCAACGGAGCCGCTAAACCCATCAAGGTGGATCATCCCAAACGGCTTGGGTTATTTAGACAACCCCGGACCGGATCCACTCTTCCAGCTGGCGAGCGTTCATTTTCAACCGTCAACAGTACCCCACTGTCTTGCAGGTGTAGCTTTTAGAGAAATATCTAATGCTGGTAATCTATGATTTTCTATAGATTCTACCTCAAATTTCGTAAAAAAGTCTTCTAAATCATTCAATCCATAAAAAGTATGAGGTTCTCTTACCTCTATACCAACCCATCTCAACGCGCACATCATTCTGGTGCATCTCCTAGTAGATAATTCATGTAGTCACTACTTCCATTTTTCTAGTCCTGTATCATAGTCAGAAAAAAAAGAACTAATACTCCTCCAATTGAGCATGCCATCTGCAGTTGGGTTGATATAATCCTCTTCGCGTGCGATAGTTTTGTATAGTTGATTCACATATTCTTTAAGAATATTATCTGTCGCAGGTTCCACATACCTTCCTCCTTCCGAGGGATCCAATGGCGCAATAATTTTGTATTCTCGAGACTTAAATATAATATTCCTTGTCCTCATATTGATAATAGTATGGTTATTAAAATCCCAATCCAAACCCAATAGTGTTGGATATGGAGAAGTGTTGTCCACTATGTTCATGACTTCAAAATACGCCACGTTGTGCACACCATATAAATCTAATGGAATCCCCTTCAATCTTCCAATTTCCACCACTCTGTGCTGATTTTCCAACTTCAACTGAATAGGGGAATACCCCAATTCAGGTACTCCCAGAGCTTCCCAAGTCTTCTTTGGCAGAATATTGACTTCAAACCCTAAATATAGTATAACATCCCCCATATTGAAATCTCCTATGTTGGAATTCAACATGAATTATCGACTTGTTCTTCTCTTCTTACGAACCTGATTTACTCTTTTTACCCCTTCTTCCCAAGGATTACACTTTTCTAACAAATTCTGCAGTACTTGAAGGAATTTTTATCATTCAGCAATTTAACACAGGCTCCCAAAAAGTTTCTTAAGTTACTTAATTTTTTTGAATACTTCCCTTGATTGGTCTGGTCAAATAATGAAGGTATGTCATACACTGGTATCTCATCTACTGGATGTGTTCCTGAAGTGGACATAATGTTTTCCTTCAAGATCTCCCGTCTAGTTTCTTTAAATATCTCTTTCTCTTTGTGCACATAAAAATTATGTTCGGGCACTTTATTCTTCCTGGCCCACTAGTACTGTTATTGATCCTTCTTGGCTAAATCTTCACCTGTCTTAGTTCCACCTCTAGTAACTATGTTAATATTCTTCCCATCCTCTTCTTTGTTTTCCAACCCGATCCATTGCATGTTTTGATTGGTCTAGTTCCTTTTTTCTTGTATTTTTATTAAAAGTGTTGGACAGTATTATGTTTCATGGTTTGTTGCACGACAATACATACATGTGATAGGTGGTTGTGGGAAGTCTCTTCCATGGTTCCCTAGTCTCTGACAGTTATGGAAAACAAATGGTCCTCAACCTCCTCCAAATCCTATTCCTCCATGACCTCCTCCTTTGAAGCCTCCTCTATTTGCTTGATTATCTTTGCATTATGTGTTATACTGAGGTCCCTGATTATACAATGGCTATGTTTTGTTGTATTGTGGTGGTGCTACGCACTACTCTGCAAGATTATACTATTGTTTCCCTTGAAATGATTGTGCATTACACTGTGGTTGTGTTGTAAATTGATGCATGTTATTATACTGTGGTTGTTGCACATTGGTAGATTTTGGATGTTGTGCATTATTAAACTGTGGCTACTATGAAGGTTTTCATGTTACATGTTCAGCCTGCACCTTGTAAGTATCCACAATCCTTTATTCCATCATCTCCAAGGTTTTACAGTCCTTGTCTTTGTGTTCAACTGACTTACAAAAGTTACAAAATGTGTTATTCGGTACCATCTGATACTTCTTCATTAGGGGGAAATTATAGAGATCATTCCCATGTGTTTTGAAAATCTCACACCACGGTCCTCCTAAAGATAAAGTATTTGGCATACCCACTTCAATATACTGCGCAAATAATGGACACTCATTCTTGTGATGGCCTTATGTCCTGCACATTACACACCAGACATATTCTCTTTTATCCTTTCCTTTATTTTGATTTAGCTAGAATGTTAAGTTTTTTATATATTGCTTCAACTCTTCCAGAGATGGATCTGTATGCTTGTATTGGTTTTCCTTTAGCTGTAAGGTTTCCTATAGAGTCTCACCCTGACTTTGGAATTTATTCTTTCTGAAAGGATACTTCAAGTGTGGAAATAAATAATTATCAAACAAATGTCTATGTTGTGTATCAGTAATAATGTACTTTAACTTAGCTTTTATCCTCTTGAAATTCTGGTCCACTTCCCAAACTGATTCTCCTGATTTTTTCTTGAACTATATCATTTCATTCATAAACTGGTCTTCTCAGCTTGGTTTCTGAAATTCATTTATTAACTTCCTCTTCACATATGCTATAGTTGTATGCGTTCCCATTGGATTATTTGTTAAGAGACCCATGTACCAATATAATGTGTGGTCTCTAAATGTGATTTCCAACTGCGCAACCTTTGTATCCTCATCTGTAATCTTCTTTGTTTCCCATATATTCTCACATATAAACAAAAAAAATTATGGATCATGTGACCCATCCCCTCAAAACTCTCGTAACCTAATAGTTAGATCGTGTCCTGCCATTGTGAAATTTGTTGAACTACCACCTCCACATAGTGTAGATACTTGGTTGCTACTTCTTGAACTTGCACTTCTGCTACTGGACCCACATTCTATAAAAATTATTTTACCACTAATTACTTATTGGTTAATTAGTTCTTCTTCAGTTGTCTTAGTCGCACATGGGTTTGTCTTCTGCACTAGACCCAATACATATAATTCTCCTCTCATATGTGGTGTGAAAGATATCCTCAATATGCCCCGTGGTGTGGATATCCTCTACCTATTCCTTATCATTGTCCAATCCCTCTCACTCGGTCACTGCCCTCTTCTTATTGTTCATATTATACTAGTAGGGTCATCTGATGCGCGTCACACCTATGTTCCTTATGATTTCCCTGG
Organism: Picea mariana; assembly: GCA_032191745.1. Taxonomy (NCBI): domain Eukaryota; kingdom Viridiplantae; phylum Streptophyta; class Pinopsida; order Pinales; family Pinaceae; genus Picea; species Picea mariana. The sequence goes on along the minus strand of JASDQU010735617.1, from coordinate 259,762 downwards.
TATGTTCATCATCCATCATGACGGGGTCCATTTCCTACTCCTTCTGGCTACTCTCTAGATCCTTCTCCATTATTATATCTTCCTTAGTGCTTCCCCCAACTCCCCCATGCACGCAGAGTGATATAACTTTTTTATTCTATGGTCATCATGCCTTTATCATGTAATAAGATCTTGATTGATGTGTAAAGAGACCTAATGTACCTCCCTTTGGGTCCCCTCAAGAAATCCTACTATGTGGTAGTATTGGACTTCGATGTATCTACTGCAAACTCAATGATAAACCTCAGACTAATGTTATCTAATCATAAATTCATTGTGTGTGTGAATTTGTTATTAACCATTTCTAGTCACATAATATTTTTAGTAGTCCACTCTACTGGCCTGATCTAATTAATTGGATTGGTATATTTCAACCTCAATATCCACTCCTGTAATAATTCTATAAAATAACAAAAATATGCTTCATGCAAATCAGCAAACACCTACCTCTATAGGTACTAGTGCAGTGTATACCTGGAACCCCTATTGTCTTTATGCGTGAACTCCAACTACTTTGTCTCTAACCATATTTGAATCTCTTACTTCGTAGGATTACATGGCCTGAACATCCCCTTTTACCACTACATCTTCTTCACCAAACCCCTTCTTGGATGTTCTTCTGACTTCTAGCCGGCAACAGAACCATTTGTTGGATGTATGGGTTGATTCGGGTTCTACCTTAGTTCTCCAACAAAACCCTTTTCACCATCGACCCTTTTGGTAAACCAGAAGGCTACACCATGCACATAGTGTACATCGCAGTCTCACCTGAGATGGTTTATGGGTGACTGCAGGATGTAGGTGTCTACAGTCATGGAAGGGATTGGGGGTGTTCTTCTTACTACTATTCTACTTAACCATGCATTCTATTATAGCATTCATCAGATCTACTCTTTCATTCATTCATAATATTCATTCTTCATACATGTTCTAGTGTGTGTTGTAATTAAAACCATTCATTCATCTAACCATTTAACCATAATTGCATAAATAAATAAAATCATTCGGACACATTGTAACATAGGGTTTTACTATGGTTCACCCCCCCTGGGGCTACATCCAAAAGGATATTCTTTTTATTTCTTCTTCTTCTTCAAAATAGTGTTGCTCGCATTACATCATGGGATATGTGAATAGTGGTGAGGTGAACCAGCGTCACACCAATTTTCACAGCTTACGATCTAGCCCTTAGTTACATCAATTCCATCCAAGATCTGTAGTTCTCAACAGTCCAAACTCTAACAAAACGTATGATATGGTCTCTCAAAAAGGACAAAAATGTATCTCTCAAGGATACAAGATACGCTCCAAAGATACCTCAATTTACCTTATACCTCTTCTATTTATACTACAAAATGGGTTAAAACCTTACAATATGAATCCAAAACCCTAACCCTAACATGGCTAGGTTTTTCCACTTATGCATTGGATTTCCACAAATCATGTCGCACGCTACTTCCTTTTCCCTTTGTCGTGTTGGTATTCCTTGTTTTACGACACACATTGTTCCCTTTGTTCCATGTTTCCTTTCCTACTATGCTTTCTCCCAAAAATGCCTGCTCCAATAGATATGATAATCGATTTTAGTAGTAATGTGGCCCAACAAGGGAGTTGGGTACGTCATAGAGTGGTATCAAAGATAAAATTTTGTGAAAGTGTGTCTCAGAGAGGATATGTGGACGTTACATTATACCTTACCTTGGACCAATATTCCTCTCATAGGTTTCTTAGTTTCTTCTAAAATTAGCACCACCAATCCTTCACCACACCAACCAACTCATCCCATGTTGGATTGCATGTTTATTCATCTTCAAAAAGGGGTTGTGAAGTGGTCAGGTCTCTTAAATTGACATCCTAAAACTAATTTCACTATCTACTACCCTCTAGAAAAATGCAGAAATAATCTCATCGTTATATTCTTTAGTTGATGGCTCTTCTTTAAATTGTCTCAAGTTATGCTCATTTTCTCTTTATATGTAGTCTCCATGGCTTCATCATAGAGTTTGTCATATTATTCCTTGCAACATTTTATTTCTTTATCAACAAATTTCTTCTACCATGAGTTAACTGTCTTATGATTCTTAAATTTCATCCACAAGGTGTGACATTTTCTCACTAGTTGATCTAGCCTATTTGACTTCTCATAAACCTTGTCAAGTGAAAGTTAAATTAGATTTTCAATCCTTTTCTTGCATGCCTCATATTTTTCCTCATGTCTCTATCTTTTCTCTTATTCTCTAGATTCTTTCCTTCTCTACTACTCATATACCTCCTCTTTTTTGTGTTTCTTTCCATCTACTATGGTTTCCTTAGCCTACAATTACTAAGTCTGGTCCACCCTCCTTAAAATGGTGGTGAACTTAGTAACTACATCATTCTTCTTGGTGGATATCTATTTATATTCACTCATGTTCTACCAAGTCTAGTGAAGTACCATTCTAGTTGGATTCTGATAGTTATAACCACATAATGTACTTCATGCTCTTCAACCCATCCAACTAATTCCTATCTTCATAAGGAATCATGTGTTTTCTTGGAATTTTCCATATCATACTAGATGTTTATCATGTTTTTTTTAGATATAATAAATGTTAACATGCATATGGTCATGTTCTCTATCTACTTTATCCACCCAATCCTTTAGCTCAAGGGGATATGATTGCAACTCCAATAGATATCCATTTATATTCTATAGTAAAGTGTGCATATTAGTGCCTAAGGATATCACCAGTAGTACCAACACCATCATTTATATATTTTCTAGATTAATAGTAGGTTGGACTCTAACAAACTCTTGTACTTTATTCCACAATCAAGAATTAAGAGCTCAATAGGATCTCAAATGTCCACATTCACTATCCAACAAAAGGGATTGACATACTTGGACAAAATTCCATCATAGAATCCTTTTCCCCAATTCAAATTCAAATCTAGATCCTATGGAGTGAAATGTAATAACCATGTTGAACACACCCCATGGTGAAGGTTGAAAAACTACAACCCCCAAAGGTAATCCTAAGATAGTTTTCTTAGAATATTTGGTGGTTTGGGGTCATAAATAATATTTTTCAATATTTGATCTCCCTAACTCACTTAAATGAGGGACTAATATTAACCATGATCAATCAATTCTACTAAGTTATACGCTTCACATTTAGTACTCAACTCCTTAACTACTTTTACAAGAGTGTTCATTATGTTGGTCGACATCAAAACTAAATCTCGCTTTTGTGGAGTGTTGGGTGGATTGTTAGGCATTAATTTAGTATCTAAAAATAATTCAATTATAATTTGTGGTCTTTCTTCCTATGATAAATAAATAAAATAGGTCTCATGGGGAAAGGTTGTTGATGCACTCGTGAGGGTACTACCCAACTCTAGACCTTGGGAAAATTCATTTGAATCTAAATATAACTCTTTCACAAATGCAATTCTCACCTATCTCCTTAATGTTATTTGTAGGGATCATGGTGTCTGTGGGGGAATTTGTTTTTGTGTATTCATTGTGATACTTGCCCCTACTCACTCACTAACCATATTCCATCTATAGATATTCTTGTAGCAATAGTATTGAATAATTAGCTCTACTTTCCCTTTTAAGTTGAGCTTGGGTCTACATTATGACTATATGTTCCTTACTTATGAGAAATGAGTAAACTTTCCTATTATCTAGATACTCAATGCCCTTGTCATCAACTTAAGTAAGTTGATTCCCATACTTGTTTATAGGTCAAATCATGAATCCACAAAATCCATTGGTGTAGTTGCATCCATTACTTCCTCCTCCTCCTCATTAGTAGCTTGATTTTCCCATTGGTAGCATATGTGTCTATTGTGAGGTCATTGGTAATCGTGTGCCTCTTTTTGAACCGACTCATGAAGATATTTTGGCACCTAGATATTTTTTCTTTCTTTTCTTTTGCATCACTAAGGGTGAAGAAACAATGTATAGATCCAATTGTTTGATTTCTCTAGTCTTCTTCCCTATGGTTCTCTCTTCTTTATATGCCTCACACACACATATAACTT
>JASDQU010735617.1:215424-255674 GCA_032191745.1 Picea mariana | reverse complement strand
TTATTTTATTTTATTTTAAAGTACAGCAATTACCTTGCTTCAATTTAATGAATTAAAGGTTTCTCTTCTTCGTTAAATGAATCATTTCGTACAAATCTTTGCAAACAGATTTATCTAAATGTGATGATTTGTAAATTATAAGATTGTCGTAATTTTTTATGTCTTGTTTGTCCTGTCATTTATATTTGAAGAGCACAGTTGCTTCCTGTTTACGAGAAGCTTGTGGAGAATCTGGTGCGGGTTTTCTCCCACCAAACCGCTAAATCAACTATTGCATACAAGACAAACTCGAAGCGTTACTTCAGGTCAGTTTGTTATTTGTTATTTGATAGTTATTTTATTAGTCTTATTTAAGTAGTTTAGATAGATATATATATAGTTTAGATTCTTAGTTGCTTAGCTTAGATAGTTTTCATTTCTTATTTCTTTCTCACAAAATTATAAAAATCAAAAAAACAATAGTTTTGTTGTCATAGGACAGTTTATAAATGATTTTTTCAGGTTTTATTTAAAATCTGTAATCTGTAAATATTGTACATTTGTGATTAAGATTTAAATTTGTTGATAATTGAGCATTTATTTTCATCGAATTATTGTTTTATAGTATAGACAATAGACTGTATATATATTTCAGATTTATTTATTAGTTTGTTTTAATTGTTGTTTTCATCTAGATTAGTTCCTTAGTGTAGTTTTCTTTCGTTTTCCTAGGACTTAGATCAGCCAACGGAGCCGCTAAACCCATCAAGGTGGATCATCCCAAACGGCTTGGGTTATTTAGACAACCCCGGACCGGATCCACTCTTCCAGCTGGCGAGCGTTCATTTTCAACCGTCAACAGTACCCCACTGTCTTGCAGGTGTAGCTTTTAGAGAAATATCTAATGCTGGTAATCTATGATTTTCTATAGATTCTACCTCAAATTTCGTAAAAAAGTCTTCTAAATCATTCAATCCATAAAAAGTATGAGGTTCTCTTACCTCTATACCAACCCATCTCAACGCGCACATCATTCTGGTGCATCTCCTAGTAGATAATTCATGTAGTCACTACTTCCATTTTTCTAGTCCTGTATCATAGTCAGAAAAAAAAGAACTAATACTCCTCCAATTGAGCATGCCATCTGCAGTTGGGTTGATATAATCCTCTTCGCGTGCGATAGTTTTGTATAGTTGATTCACATATTCTTTAAGAATATTATCTGTCGCAGGTTCCACATACCTTCCTCCTTCCGAGGGATCCAATGGCGCAATAATTTTGTATTCTCGAGACTTAAATATAATATTCCTTGTCCTCATATTGATAATAGTATGGTTATTAAAATCCCAATCCAAACCCAATAGTGTTGGATATGGAGAAGTGTTGTCCACTATGTTCATGACTTCAAAATACGCCACGTTGTGCACACCATATAAATCTAATGGAATCCCCTTCAATCTTCCAATTTCCACCACTCTGTGCTGATTTTCCAACTTCAACTGAATAGGGGAATACCCCAATTCAGGTACTCCCAGAGCTTCCCAAGTCTTCTTTGGCAGAATATTGACTTCAAACCCTAAATATAGTATAACATCCCCCATATTGAAATCTCCTATGTTGGAATTCAACATGAATTATCGACTTGTTCTTCTCTTCTTACGAACCTGATTTACTCTTTTTACCCCTTCTTCCCAAGGATTACACTTTTCTAACAAATTCTGCAGTACTTGAAGGAATTTTTATCATTCAGCAATTTAACACAGGCTCCCAAAAAGTTTCTTAAGTTACTTAATTTTTTTGAATACTTCCCTTGATTGGTCTGGTCAAATAATGAAGGTATGTCATACACTGGTATCTCATCTACTGGATGTGTTCCTGAAGTGGACATAATGTTTTCCTTCAAGATCTCCCGTCTAGTTTCTTTAAATATCTCTTTCTCTTTGTGCACATAAAAATTATGTTCGGGCACTTTATTCTTCCTGGCCCACTAGTACTGTTATTGATCCTTCTTGGCTAAATCTTCACCTGTCTTAGTTCCACCTCTAGTAACTATGTTAATATTCTTCCCATCCTCTTCTTTGTTTTCCAACCCGATCCATTGCATGTTTTGATTGGTCTAGTTCCTTTTGTCTTGTATTTTTATTAAAAGTGTTGGACAGTATTATGTTTCATGGTTTGTTGCACGACAATACATACATGTGATAGGTGGTTGTGGGAAGTCTCTTCCATGGTTCCCTAGTCTCTGACAGTTATGGAAAACAWATGGTCCTCAACCTCCTCCAAATCCTATTCCTCCATGACCTCCTCCTTTGAAGCCTCCTCTATTTGCTTGATTATCTTTGCATTATGTGTTATACTGAGGTCCCTGATTATACAATGGCTATGTTTTGTTGTATTGTGGTGGTGCTACGCACTACTCTGCAAGATTATACTATTGTTTCCCTTGAAATGATTGTGCATTACACTGTGGTTGTGTTGTAAATTGATGCATGTTATTATACTGTGGTTGTTGCACATTGGTAGATTTTGGATGTTGTGCATTATTAAACTGTGGCTACTATGAAGGTTTTCATGTTACATGTTCAGCCTGCACCTTGTAAGTATCCACAATCCTTTATTCCATCATCTCCAAGGTTTTACAGTCCTTGTCTTTGTGTTCAACTGACTTACAAAAGTTACAAAATGTGTTATTCGGTACCATCTGATACTTCTTCATTAGGGGGAAATTATAGAGATCATTCCCATGTGTTTTGAAAATCTCACACCACGGTCCTCCTAAAGATAAAGTATTTGGCATACCCACTTCAATATACTGCGCAAATAATGGACACTCATTCTTGTGATGGCCTTATGTCCTGCACATTACACACCAGACATATTCTCTTTTATCCTTTCCTTTATTTTGATTTAGCTAGAATGTTAAGTTTTTTATATATTGCTTCAACTCTTCCAGAGATGGATCTGTATGCTTGTATTGGTTTTCCTTTAGCTGTAAGGTTTCCTATAGAGTCTCACCCTGACTTTGGAATTTATTCTTTCTGAAAGGATACTTCAAGTGTGGAAATAAATAATTATCAAACAAATGTCTATGTTGTGTATCAGTAATAATGTACTTTAACTTAGCTTTTATCCTCTTGAAATTCTGGTCCACTTCCCAAACTGATTCTCCTGATTTTTTCTTGAACTATATCATTTCATTCATAAACTGGTCTTCTCAGCTTGGTTTCTGAAATTCATTTATTAACTTCCTCTTCACATATGCTATAGTTGTATGCGTTCCCATTGGATTATTTGTTAAGAGACCCATGTACCAATATAATGTGTGGTCTCTAAATGTGATTTCCAACTGCGCAACCTTTGTATCCTCATCTGTAATCTTCTTTGTTTCCCATATATTCTCACATATAAACAAAAAAAATTATGGATCATGTGACCCATCCCCTCAAAACTCTCGTAACCTAATAGTTAGATCGTGTCCTGCCATTGTGAAATTTGTTGAACTACCACCTCCACATAGTGTAGATACTTGGTTGCTACTTCTTGAACTTGCACTTCTGCTACTGGACCCACATTCTATAAAAATTATTTTACCACTAATTACTTATTGGTTAATTAGTTCTTCTTCAGTTGTCTTAGTCGCACATGGGTTTGTCTTCTGCACTAGACCCAATACATATAATTCTCCTCTCATATGTGGTGTGAAAGATATCCTCAATATGCCCCGTGGTGTGGATATCCTCTACCTATTCCTTATCATTGTCCAATCCCTCTCACTCGGTCACTGCCCTCTTCTTATTGTTCATATTATACTAGTAGGGTCATCTGATGCGCGTCACACCTATGTTCCTTATGATTTCCCTGGTATGTTCATCATCCATCATGACGGGGTCCATTTCCTACTCCTTCTGGCTACTCTCTAGATCCTTCTCCATTATTATATCTTCCTTAGTGCTTCCCCCAACTCCCCCATGCACGCAGAGTGATATAACTTTTTTATTCTATGGTCATCATGCCTTTATCATGTAATAAGATCTTGATTGATGTGTAAAGAGACCTAATGTACCTCCCTTTGGGTCCCCTCAAGAAATCCTACTATGTGGTAGTATTGGACTTCGATGTATCTACTGCAAACTCAATGATAAACCTCAGACTAATGTTATCTAATCATAAATTCATTGTGTGTGTGAATTTGTTATTAACCATTTCTAGTCACATAATATTTTTAGTAGTCCACTCTACTGGCCTGATCTAATTAATTGGATTGGTATATTTCAACCTCAATATCCACTCCTGTAATAATTCTATAAAATAACAAAAATATGCTTCATGCAAATCAGCAAACACCTACCTCTATAGGTACTAGTGCAGTGTATACCTGGAACCCCTATTGTCTTTATGCGTGAACTCCAACTACTTTGTCTCTAACCATATTTGAATCTCTTACTTCGTAGGATTACATGGCCTGAACATCCCCTTTTACCACTACATCTTCTTCACCAAACCCCTTCTTGGATGTTCTTCTGACTTCTAGCCGGCAACAGAACCATTTGTTGGATGTATGGGTTGATTCGGGTTCTACCTTAGTTCTCCAACAAAACCCTTTTCACCATCGACCCTTTTGGTAAACCAGAAGGCTACACCATGCACATAGTGTACATCGCAGTCTCACCTGAGATGGTTTATGGGTGACTGCAGGATGTAGGTGTCTACAGTCATGGAAGGGATTGGGGGTGTTCTTCTTACTACTATTCTACTTAACCATGCATTCTATTATAGCATTCATCAGATCTACTCTTTCATTCATTCATAATATTCATTCTTCATACATGTTCTAGTGTGTGTTGTAATTAAAACCATTCATTCATCTAACCATTTAACCATAATTGCATAAATAAATAAAATCATTCGGACACATTGTAACATAGGGTTTTACTATGGTTCACCCCCCCTGGGGCTACATCCAAAAGGATATTCTTTTTATTTCTTCTTCTTCTTCAAAATAGTGTTGCTCGCATTACATCATGGGATATGTGAATAGTGGTGAGGTGAACCAGCGTCACACCAATTTTCACAGCTTACGATCTAGCCCTTAGTTACATCAATTCCATCCAAGATCTGTAGTTCTCAACAGTCCAAACTCTAACAAAACGTATGATATGGTCTCTCAAAAAGGACAAAAATGTATCTCTCAAGGATACAAGATACGCTCCAAAGATACCTCAATTTACCTTATACCTCTTCTATTTATACTACAAAATGGGTTAAAACCTTACAATATGAATCCAAAACCCTAACCCTAACATGGCTAGGTTTTTCCACTTATGCATTGGATTTCCACAAATCATGTCGCACGCTACTTCCTTTTCCCTTTGTCGTGTTGGTATTCCTTGTTTTACGACACACATTGTTCCCTTTGTTCCATGTTTCCTTTCCTACTATGCTTTCTCCCAAAAATGCCTGCTCCAATAGATATGATAATCGATTTTAGTAGTAATGTGGCCCAACAAGGGAGTTGGGTACGTCATAGAGTGGTATCAAAGATAAAATTTTGTGAAAGTGTGTCTCAGAGAGGATATGTGGACGTTACATTATACCTTACCTTGGACCAATATTCCTCTCATAGGTTTCTTAGTTTCTTCTAAAATTAGCACCACCAATCCTTCACCACACCAACCAACTCATCCCATGTTGGATTGCATGTTTATTCATCTTCAAAAAGGGGTTGTGAAGTGGTCAGGTCTCTTAAATTGACATCCTAAAACTAATTTCACTATCTACTACCCTCTAGAAAAATGCAGAAATAATCTCATCGTTATATTCTTTAGTTGATGGCTCTTCTTTAAATTGTCTCAAGTTATGCTCATTTTCTCTTTATATGTAGTCTCCATGGCTTCATCATAGAGTTTGTCATATTATTCCTTGCAACATTTTATTTCTTTATCAACAAATTTCTTCTACCATGAGTTAACTGTCTTATGATTCTTAAATTTCATCCACAAGGTGTGACATTTTCTCACTAGTTGATCTAGCCTATTTGACTTCTCATAAACCTTGTCAAGTGAAAGTTAAATTAGATTTTCAATCCTTTTCTTGCATGCCTCATATTTTTCCTCATGTCTCTATCTTTTCTCTTATTCTCTAGATTCTTTCCTTCTCTACTACTCATATACCTCCTCTTTTTTGTGTTTCTTTCCATCTACTATGGTTTCCTTAGCCTACAATTACTAAGTCTGGTCCACCCTCCTTAAAATGGTGGTGAACTTAGTAACTACATCATTCTTCTTGGTGGATATCTATTTATATTCACTCATGTTCTACCAAGTCTAGTGAAGTACCATTCTAGTTGGATTCTGATAGTTATAACCACATAATGTACTTCATGCTCTTCAACCCATCCAACTAATTCCTATCTTCATAAGGAATCATGTGTTTTCTTGGAATTTTCCATATCATACTAGATGTTTATCATGTTTTTTTTAGATATAATAAATGTTAACATGCATATGGTCATGTTCTCTATCTACTTTATCCACCCAATCCTTTAGCTCAAGGGGATATGATTGCAACTCCAATAGATATCCATTTATATTCTATAGTAAAGTGTGCATATTAGTGCCTAAGGATATCACCAGTAGTACCAACACCATCATTTATATATTTTCTAGATTAATAGTAGGTTGGACTCTAACAAACTCTTGTACTTTATTCCACAATCAAGAATTAAGAGCTCAATAGGATCTCAAATGTCCACATTCACTATCCAACAAAAGGGATTGACATACTTGGACAAAATTCCATCATAGAATCCTTTTCCCCAATTCAAATTCAAATCTAGATCCTATGGAGTGAAATGTAATAACCATGTTGAACACACCCCATGGTGAAGGTTGAAAAACTACAACCCCCAAAGGTAATCCTAAGATAGTTTTCTTAGAATATTTGGTGGTTTGGGGTCATAAATAATATTTTTCAATATTTGATCTCCCTAACTCACTTAAATGAGGGACTAATATTAACCATGATCAATCAATTCTACTAAGTTATACGCTTCACATTTAGTACTCAACTCCTTAACTACTTTTACAAGAGTGTTCATTATGTTGGTCGACATCAAAACTAAATCTCGCTTTTGTGGAGTGTTGGGTGGATTGTTAGGCATTAATTTAGTATCTAAAAATAATTCAATTATAATTTGTGGTCTTTCTTCCTATGATAAATAAATAAAATAGGTCTCATGGGGAAAGGTTGTTGATGCACTCGTGAGGGTACTACCCAACTCTAGACCTTGGGAAAATTCATTTGAATCTAAATATAACTCTTTCACAAATGCAATTCTCACCTATCTCCTTAATGTTATTTGTAGGGATCATGGTGTCTGTGGGGGAATTTGTTTTTGTGTATTCATTGTGATACTTGCCCCTACTCACTCACTAACCATATTCCATCTATAGATATTCTTGTAGCAATAGTATTGAATAATTAGCTCTACTTTCCCTTTTAAGTTGAGCTTGGGTCTACATTATGACTATATGTTCCTTACTTATGAGAAATGAGTAAACTTTCCTATTATCTAGATACTCAATGCCCTTGTCATCAACTTAAGTAAGTTGATTCCCATACTTGTTTATAGGTCAAATCATGAATCCACAAAATCCATTGGTGTAGTTGCATCCATTACTTCCTCCTCCTCCTCATTAGTAGCTTGATTTTCCCATTGGTAGCATATGTGTCTATTGTGAGGTCATTGGTAATCGTGTGCCTCTTTTTGAACCGACTCATGAAGATATTTTGGCACCTAGATATTTTTTCTTTCTTTTCTTTTGCATCACTAAGGGTGAAGAAACAATGTATAGATCCAATTGTTTGATTTCTCTAGTCTTCTTCCCTATGGTTCTCTCTTCTTTATATGCCTCACACACACATATAACTTGAGAATCCAATCTACCCTTTTAAATTTCAACATAAAATATAGCTTCTCCATTGGTTCATTTGGGACAAACCCTCCTCCTAGAAGTTGGTTCTACATATAACAAAAATTATAGACCATTCCAAATTGGTATAGCATGGCATAAATATCAACCATAATAGTGCAGATTCTTTATGTACTCCAAATGGATTCTACCATCTTCTGATATTATTGGTTGAATACCATGTCAATTTTGGATTGTGCCTCTTTCAAGCTAGACTAACATGCAAGGCCCTTATAATGTATCCCCTAAAACTTGTTGAACATAAATTTAAGAAAATTCACATTCTTGGTATCCTCCTACTACATCAATATTAGTAGGATAAAAAAGGTACCATAACTAAAATGTTTAGTTCTGTCATGCATGTCCACACAAGAATGCATGATTTCATTGGTCAGTAAGTTACCCAATCCAAGGAAACCCTTATGAAAAAAACTTTGTAATTTGGATTTGTTGTCTCGAGGTGGTGGAATTTAAGTAGAGGGGGGACTTTCCACATATCCTAAGTAAATGATTTTTCCCATGTTCAACTTCAAATATTTATTACACATTGAAAATCATACTCGATGATCATAACGTCCCAGATCTAATCAAATACATTAACCATTGGTGGTTCCTTCTCTCAGTGAACATTGGAACCAATGCCTTGGAATATCAATTCATTCATAATTTGAGATTCAACCATGTCATGAATTCTCCTTCAACTAAGGGGAATTCACCTTCTATACTTGGCATCATTATACTATTAATTGTATTATATGTATTGAATACATTGAGATATTGATGCATATTGGCATGATCCTCTTATTGTCAAACCACATATTACTTTGATGTAATTGTGCATGATATTCTCTTAATGAGGCATGCTCCACCCTTATATTGTGCATTACTTGATTCAATCATGACATGGTAACTCCCCACTCATGAAAGAAGGATGATGTACTTGATCTTTACTATGTATGCAATTGTTCTCCTTAAAAATATATATGATAGGAAATCCCCTCTCTTGGAACTCATATATCCTTAAAGAAAGAAAATTTATGTTGCATTTCTACCATTTATTACTCTCCTACCCTCACACATCAAGGGGAAGCTATTATATTGGCATCTTCTTATTTACATACCATTTAATGTTCTTGTCTAAATACACTACAATTTAGGCATGAATAGATCTTTAAAACTTTTATTGAATACTTGAGACCTCATAAGACCTCATAATAGTAGTTAACTTTTGGAAAAGTGGCACAAAGTTAAGATTTTGACCCCTTTACAAACATAGCATATTATCTTAGGGAATTTTTATCATTAGCATTGATATTGATGGAACATAATCATTGTTAGCATTGAAAGAAAAGAAAAATAGGATATACCCCATACGAACATGAAAACTAATAAGCTTAATGTTGGCACAGGGGCAGACCCAGGGTTCAATGCTTAGAAGGGAACCAAAAAAACCCCAACTACTGACCCTTTCAGCCACACCTGCGAAGTAGGTGAAGTCTCACCCGAAGTAGAAGAAAGGGGGGGTTACAGGATGCAGGTGTCTGTAACCAGGCTGGGACACAAATCTGTGATAAAAGAACTTCACAGAATATTCTATTAATGCTTAGAAGGTGACATGCATTAGTTTCTTAACATCGCAGAGCATAATCAAAGATAGATCGATGTTGTAGCAATGAATGATTATACACCCTAATCACTTAGCATTATAAGTTAAATATAGCATTCATTTACCCTTAACACAACTAAATCACTTAAGCAACAAAGGATCTATCCATTATACATAATAGTCAAAGCACTAAGAAGGTTCATAGCAGAAATAACACAACACAAAGAAAACCATGAGACACCAGATATACCTGGTTCATCCCAGTGTGGAGCTAATTCCACCAACCGCTTCGCCTCTTTATTATTCACCAAAATATTACATCTAGTCAGATCTGTGAACTAAGCCACAGAGTCAAACTCCGTACAAGACAGGAGATCTGCACACTAAGCACTATATCCTCCTTCTTTACACTAAGTACTAGATCTACACACTGAGCATTACAAGCACTAGCACCTTCCACAAAATCACAGTCAAACACTAAGCCTTGACCACTTAAAGCCATTTGCACAAAGCATTAGTGATCTCCTTCTACAATACATTCCTCTTTATTTATATTTTACCTGTTGGATTTGTGTTATATTATTTGCACGATGGTTTTTTGTCAATGGTTTTCTATTTTCGATTAAGGAATTAGGGTTGTTGACTAATCCAGGTCATTGGGTTAGGGTTTTGGATTTCGATGGCTCCTATATGTATATTTTATTGTAAACAATGTATCACTGTGAATGAATATAGAATATGTTGGTTTTCCCGGTTTGGGTTTCCAGGGGAAAAAACTTTGCGTAATGTTTGTATTTGCTATTGTATCTTTTATGTTCTTTTACTGAAAATCTATTTGCAGTAAATATGGTACAAGGTTAAAATCTAAATTTGGTATCAGAGATTTGTTGTCATTAGGCGGACACCTTTGTGGTCAAGGGTTTGGATCGGGACTGTGATAATCCTTGTTACAGTGGGAGATCTATGGTATTTATTTTTCAATTAAAAAGAAATGGCAAGCAATTCGAAGATGGAGATCAAGAATTTTAATGGGAAAAGTTTTGAGATGTGGAAGCTCAAGATGGAATATCTATTGGTGGACATAGATCAGTGGATTGCAGTAGATCCAGGTACTTCACCTACAGGAACTTCAACATATGATTGGAAAAAGTTGGATCAGAAGGCAAATAACACAATCTGACTCTGTCTCTCAGATTCAGTATTATTGAATGTGTCAGAGGAAGCTATAGCCAAGGATTTATGGGATAATTTGGGGAAGTTGTATCAGTCTAAGTCCCCAGTGAATAAACTATTCCTGAGAAAGAAGTTGTATAACCTAAGGATGAGATGTGGAGACTCAGTGGCAGAGCATTTGAATGCCTTCAATACTGTGGTAAGTCAGTTAGTATATGTTGAGATTAAAATTTCAGATGAAGATAAATGTATCAATTTACTATGTTCTTTACCAGACTCGTGGGATAGTCTGGTTGTGGCCATAGGTAGTAACACAACTTCCTTGAAGTTTGATGAAGTGGTCTCATCTTTGTTGTCAGAGGATATGAGGCAGAAGAATAAGGACAGAGCAAAGACACAATATTTGCAAGAGGACGATCCTAGGAAAGAAACAAATCTAAGTTCTCAAGTGGGAGATCTAAGTCTAAGGGTAGATCTAAATCTCCCAGAAATTTTGTAAGGGTATGTTGGAGATGTGGAAAAGAAGGGCACTACAAGAAATAGTGTAGATCCAAAGTTGAGAAAAAGAAGGGATCTAAAGAATCTCCTTATACAGAATAAAAGACCTCCAAGAAAGAAGGAGGGTATGTGTACTTGGCTTCTTCAAGAACACATGCATATCATGAGGCATGGTTGGTTGAATCTGGTGCATCCTTGCATATGACTCCCCACAGGGAGTGGCTCTACAGATATGAAAGGTATGATGGAGGTAATGTTTTCTTAGGTGATGATTCGACAACCAAAATCATAGGATGAGGAAAAGTCTAGTTGAATCTCATATATGGAAGGATTAGAAAATTGCCTGGTGTTCTTCCCATCCCAGGTTTGCCCATAAATTTTATTTTTGTAAGAAAAATGGACTGTTGGAAGATTGGTTGTTGTTATTGATGTCAACCCTAGTCATGGGTTTTGGACCGCAATATTGATGAAGGTATTTGGACATGAAGGAAAATTCACATGCAGATACAACACCCAAGGATGGATAATATACATCATGTTCTTTCCGGTGGTATGTGGCACATCACGTGGATCCTCATGGTTGAGGAGAAATGAATTTTTGAAGATGACAAAGTGAATTGAAGAAGGAAGTACATGTAGGCCTTGAAGATAATTAAAGAAAAGAATTACAAAATAAGAAAGTGTCAGGTCCACCCTAATGTTAAAAGGAAGTGACATAAATGGTATAAATAAACATCATTATACATTCATTTGATACAAGTCAAATTTCAGAGGAAATAAGAAGAAAAGAAGGCCGGATTTCAAGGGAGGATGAAGTCTTTTGGTGATGTGTTCTAAGGTATGTTATTTTCAGGTCATATTACCATTTTTGCTATAATGTTTTTTCTAGAACAATTCAAATGGTAAAATCGCTATGGTATTGAGAAGACATATCAAGGTACCTCTGGTAAAAATTGCAGCTCTTTATTCACTATAATTATGGAGATACACTCTGTGGAAGATAGGGTTTGTGACCAGTCCTGAAGCTAGTCAATAAACAAGTGTTCCGGGTAAAATAGTCATAACTTCTTCATACAGAATCCAATTAAGTGGGATCACTTCCATTGGAAAGAGTACAAAATTTAGTTTCGTGTGTGTGAGTTTCAGAATCATATGTTAAATATTGAGCGCGGGGCATGCTGTACAAGTTGGGTCTTCTGAATAGACCAGAATTGAATAAAGTCTACCATTCTTTCTATAACCTCTTTTTGGGGAGGATTCAAGGAGTGAAAATCGGAGGAGTTTCAGAGAACACATTCAGTAATATTATCTATAGGATCAGAGTACTCCAAGAATTGAAGAATTTCATAAATTGAAGAAGTCTTAGGAAGCATTATCAGGTTCTATGTGATGATTAGTTGATGGTGATGATTTAATGTAAAGTTTTATTATCTCTCATATATTCTTGGGTGGAAGGAAGGGGCAAGGATGGAGAGTTCAACTCTCTTTTGACATTGGAGGATTGTATCTTCCTCTTGGAGGTTTATCCCTCCCTTTACATTTGGAAATTGTAGCTACCTTTGGAAGTCATTACTTCCCTTGAACAATAACTATTGATTATTTCGCATATATTGTGCATGGTGTATTGTGGTGTATTGGTGTAACTCTTATACTATTGTTCATTGCTCATTGGATATAGTTGAATGGTTTAAGTATAAGTTGAAAAAGGTTTTAAATTGTACTTGATATTGATTCACCCCCCTCTCAGTATCAACAATTGGTATCAGAGAAGGTTGCCTTCAGAACAGTTTAACCACTCAACAGTAGACATTTGGTACTCAGTTGTAAATGTCTATGTAATCCCAAATAATGCTCCAACCAATATAAATGAGAAGAAGCTTATGAGTTGTAATTCAAAAGCCAGACATGTTATTCTAGCAGCATTGGCACCAACCATTGCTAGCAAAGTGATGGGATGCAGCACTGCTAAAGAGGTATGGGACAAACTCAAGAATATCTATGAAGGTGATCCAAAAGTTAACCAGGTCAAGCTTCAACGACATAGAGAAGAATTTGAAAATTTGAAGATGAATGAAAAGGAAGATATTGCAACCTATCTTCTTAGAGTTGATGAAGTTGTTAATGCTATCATAGGATTAGGTGAAGAGATCAATGAATCGTTGGTTGTACAAAAAGTGTTGAGATCACTTCTCTTGAAGTATGATGCTAAGGTCTCCGCCATTGAAGAAACTAGGGACTTGACCAAAATGACAATGGATGAATTGCATGGGACTCTTATGGCATATGAAATGAGAACAGGTACAGAAAGTGACCAAACAAGCAATGAAGCAACCTTTAAAGCCATAAATAAGACAAAAGACAAGGATAACGACCTTGATGAAGAAATAGCAAATTTCGTAAGAAGATTCCAGAAAGGAAGTGGAAGATACAAAGGTAAGTCTCCTCTCAAATGCTTTAATTGTGGTAGAATGGGACATATTGTTGAAAACTGTTACTATAAAAAGAGAAGTATCAACAATAAAAAGATCTTCTACTCCAAGGATGATGACATCTCCTCAGATGAGAGTGATGAAGAAGATAATGATGGAGGAGAAGCCCTCTTCATAACCCAAGAAACCCAGGATGATGATCATAAGAATTGTAAAGAAGAAGAAATCATTTTTGAAGAATATTCAGATGAAGAAACCAACCTTGATTCATTTTGGGGATACAAAGACAATGCAGAGAGTGAACAAGAAGATGAGAATCTTGAAAAGTTGAAGCATGTTGAAACTGAAAATAGCAAGCTTAGAAACAAAAACATAATACTAAAAGGTGAATTGAGTAGTTGTGCAGAAGAGAATTACAAGCTTGCAAAGACCATTAATAGCTTGAAGGAACAATTAGAATATTATGAGAAATTGAAAGAAGAATTGGATCACACAAAAGGGGAGGTACTATTGACAACAAAAAAGTTGAAGAAGTTCAAAAAAAGCACTGAAAAATTAGATGAGATCCTTAGCAATCAAAGATCTCCAAATGAGAAGACAGGACTAGGATACAATGACAGTTTGAAGACAACAAAACAAGAGAAGGAAGTTGAAAATGATGAAACCAACACTCCAGAACAAGTTGAACAACAAGATAGAAAACTAGAATTCAAAAGGAATGAGACATCAAGAAGATCCTCTCCCATCAAGTATGAAAGAAATCATTATGAAGGAAACTACAGAAGAATAGATCGTGAACCCATATGGACCACACCACAAAGAAGATCACTTACGCCCAGGTATCAAAATTTCTTTCTTGGACATTGTTATAATTGTGGAAATTTTGGACACAAGGCAATCAATTAAGGAATAACTATGCAAGCTACATGAATGGTGAAAATAATAGATATGAAAATGTTCGTAGACCTTTCAAAAAAAATTATAATCCATTTGACCCATTAATGGATCAAAATATTGTATGTTACAAGTGCAATAATCTTGGTCAGAAAGCACGAGATTGCGGAGAGATGAAGGAAGATAATCATATGCCAAATGTATTCATACCAACTACGACATGGAAAAGGAAAGAAATTCCACACAATGAAAATTGTCGAATAGCATTAGTCGCTAAAGAATGAAAAGAAGAAGATGAATGGTTCATAGACAGTGGGTGCTCATCTCATATGACTAGAGATCAAAGCAAATTTGTCATCTTGAAGAAAAAGGGTGGAAATGTTGCATTTGGAGATGACTCATCTACTAAAATACTTGGAAAATGAACTATAAATCTTGGAAGTGAAAATGTAAAAGCAGGAAAAGTCCTATTGGTTGAATATTTGAAGCATAATCTCCTCAGTGTCAGCAAAATATGTGATCAAGGATACACTCTTACGTTTGACTCTCGAAAATGTAAAATCAAAGAAAATAACTCAGGAAGATTGGTTGCAACTGCAACAAGAAGTCCAAACAACATATACATCCTAGACATGAAGAAGAGAGAGAAGACAAAAGCCACACAAAAGGATTCCAAGGAAGAAAAAGTCCCAAAGACCAAAAATAAGGATGAAGTATTATTGAGTGCCACATGTTTAGGGGGAGCAGCCCCAAAGAAGAAGGTTACATTTTGCCATTAAACTCAGGGGGAGAAGCCATACCCTTTGCCATTGATGTCAAAGGGGGAGATAAATTGGGATCATGATGATAGGGGGAGCATGAGTTTTGTCATCAATGACAAAGGGGGAGATTGTTGGAAGATTGGTTTTTGTCATTGATGTCAACCCTAGTCATGGGTTTTGGACCACAAGATTGATGAAGGTATTTGAACATGAAGGAAAATGCACATGCAAATACAACACCCATGGATGGATATTATACATCATGTTCTTTCCAGTGGTATGTGGCATGTCACGTGGATCCTCATGGTTGAGGAGAAATGAATTTTTGAAGATGACAAAGTGAATTGAAGAAGGAAGTACATGTAGGCCCTGAAGATAATTAAAGAAAAGAATTACAAAATAAGAAAGTGTCAAGTCCTCCCTAATGTTAAAAGTAAGTGACATAAATGGTATAAATAAACATCATTATACATTTATTTGATACAAGTCGAATTTCAGAGGAAATAAGAAGAAAAGAAGGCCGAATTTCAAGGGAGGATGAAGTCTTTTGGTGATGTGTTCTAAGGTATGTTATTTTCAGGTCATCTTACCATTTTTTCTATAAATTGTTTTATAGAATGATTCAGATGGTGAAATATCTATGGTATTGAGAAGATATATTAAGGTACCTCTGGTAAAAGGTGTAGCTCTTGATTCTCTATAATTATGGAGATACACTCTGTGGAAGATAGGGTTTGTGACCAGTCATGAAGCTAGTCAATAAACAGATGTTCCAGGTAAAACAGTCATAACTTATTCATATAGAATCCAAATGAAGTGGGACCACTTCCATTACAAAGAGTACGGATTTTAGTTTCTTGTGTACGAGATTCAGAATCAGATGTTAAATATTGATCAAGGGACATGCTATACAAGTTGGGTCTTCTGATAGACCAGAATTGAATAAAGTCTACCATTCTTTCTATAACCTGTTTTTGAAGAGGATTCGAGTGAAAATTGGAGGCATTTCAAAGAATAAATTCAGTAATACTATCTACAGGATTAGATTACTCCAAGAATTTAAGAATTGCATAAATTGAAGAATTCTTAGGAAGTGTTATCAAGTTCTATGTGATGATTGGTTGATGGTGATGATTTAATGTAAAGTTTTATTATCTCTCATATATTCTTGGGTGGAAGGAAGGGGAAAGGATGGAGAGTTAAACTCTCTTTTGATATTGGAGGATTGTATCTTCCTCTTGGATGTTTATCCCTCCCTTTACATTTGGAAGCTGTAACTACCTTTGGAAGTCATTACTTCCCTTGAACAATAACTATTGATTATTTCTCATATATTGTGCATGGTGTATTGTGGTGTATTGGTGTAACTCTTATACTATTGTTCATTTCTCATTGGATATAGTTGAATGGTTTAAGTATAATTTGAAAAAGGTTTTAAATTGTACTTGATATTGATTCACCCCCCTCTCAGTATCAACATGGACGATGCAGGGGTAAAAACAATATTTGAAAAGGAAACCTGCAGGATGGTTTGAGGAGCAATGGTGTTGTTGAAGGGAGTTCGGTTTGGAACTTTGTATAAGATGCAAGGAATCACTATTAGTGATGGTTTTAATAGTTCCATTGTTCCTGATATTGGATTTGAAGAAGAAATAACTCCTACAGTCTCTAAAGAAAAGGTTAGGTTGTGGCATCAAAGACTGGGGAATATTGGAGAGAAGGGTCTTCGACTACTACACGGTAAAGGTATGTCTAGCTTCTCTCTAGATTTTGATTTATGTGAACATTTTAGATATGGGAAGAAGAATAGGGTAAGATTCCCCTCTGGTGCAATGAGGGAAGAATAAATTTTACATCTACTTCACAGTGATGTGTTTGGACCTGTGTCGGTCCCATCATTGGGAAAATATGTGTACTACGTCTCATTTATAGATGATTTCTCGATGAATACTTGGATATATTTACTTAGGAAGAAATATAAATTCTTTGATAGATTTAAAGAGTTTAAGGCTCTTGTTGAGAATCAAACAGAGAAAAGAATTAGTGATCTCCTTCTACAAAGCATAAAGGAGATCACTAATTCTTACAAGAGATAATTCTTTGTGCAAAGGGATGTAAGAGCCTTAAAGGATATCTCCTATATCTTCCTCTGGACATTCCTTTGTAATCTTATTCATATATTCATCTGCTATCTTGTAGTATGACTGCAACTCCTCCTAGTGCTCATTCTTCATGCAGTGATGTAGATGAAGTGGGGATCAACGCAGAACTTCACTATAGGTTAGTACTGATGCAAGGTGCACGGTGTCATACACAAGAATGATTTGATGGAGACCTTTAACTGTTCATAATACCC
The DNA here is from genome assembly GCA_032191745.1 of Picea mariana. Lineage (NCBI taxonomy): Eukaryota > Viridiplantae > Streptophyta > Pinopsida > Pinales > Pinaceae > Picea > Picea mariana. Next base: position 238,008 of record JASDQU010735617.1, on the reverse strand, counting down.
ATGAAACACGGCATTATACTGCCACTGCTTTGTCATGTCATTGGTATACCACAGGGTGGAAAACTGAGAGGCCAAGGGCTCCGTAGGTTAGACCTCTGGGAAGTTATCTCCTTCGGGCATTTTCCAAGCGATAAATGAAATCAAAATTATCAACCAACTGTAATCGAATTCATATCCGAAGTCTTGGGCTTCACAGAAATCCTTCTCTAGCTCATTGACGAGATAGTTCACCCAATTTATTTGCATGCCCTCCACACGTTTTCTTGCGAGGTCCACCACGAACCCGGTGACCTGTGTGGGGTGGTTCTTCCTCACTACCTTTCCAGCTAAGAGTTGACAAGAAAGGTGCATTGTACCATCCTGTATAGAAGCTACCTCATAACCTCGATTTCCTTTTTCTACCTCTCCATAATCTTCTTTGATGTGTTGCGCCAAGGATCGTTCTAAGGCCTTCCCTAGATAAAATTGTTGAGGGTCAATACCCTTCACACTTAAACCTGTGATCCAGTGGATCAGTGTTGGATCCACAATAATCCTCCTTTCAAGCTATATGTATTGGCCATGATAGCATGACAGAAGGAGTTTGATGCAAGCGTTAACCTCCTGGTGGTGGCCAAAATGCGGGATCTTCATCACGTTCAACACAGTGGACTGTGCCAAACCATTAATCAATGGTTATGAGACGAGGCAAGGTTTCTTTCTGGTTGTCTTCATTAAGTAGCAGTGAGGATCCAACATGGCGTAGTTCTTCTGGTCTCCTAAGTTGAAGTCGTTGTTGTTCAAAAGCGGGATTTGTCCTAACTGACTCCCAATTATGCGAATTCCTTTTGGAATGTATGCAGTGAATACGGAGTACTAAAAATCATGAGGGATATTGTCATGGTTAACAGTGCCAACCAAAGGTGGAATATATTCAGGTAGGATCGATGGGATCTACTTCACATTAGCTAGATCACTGTGGTGCTTACTTCGTTACTCAGTCCCGGGGTTGACACAACTGGAAGGATGTTCAATCGAAGGGGAATACTACAATCCCCTAGTCGACAATGCCTGGATACCTTCATATATTGATCTGTCGGCCATTATCTTCTTAAGAACTTCCTTGACATACTTATCCAACTCGTTAGGTTCGCCCGACATTCTATCTTTTAACAGACAGGTGAGGTAGACAAACAGACAAGAATGGTAGAAAAACAGACAGGTGAGGTATACTTATAATAATGGCAGATATCTCAGTTCGACACTTGGACAATTCTCTGCTTAGCTCAGTCAATCACGGGTATAAAAAATTGGTCCCAGTGCAATGATCGACAAGTTAAATAAGCGGGGTGCCTTCACGGATCTTCCAATAGCCAGGAAATGCTTCCATCAATGTAAATATATCTGTTATGGCATGGTCTCAACATCCAAAAGTGGTCCATAAGCCCATAAATGTGTTTTATAACCGTTCTGGAGCAAAATTATAATGGTCTAGGCAACTCCAATGGTCATATAACTTTTCCATGGTGAATTCCAATTCTACGTGGACCTGTTGTTCCAGTGAGGTTCAAATCCTATGAACCTGCCTCTTGTGAGGTTCCAGTCTGCGAAGTCTTCCATCTTCTTTTTGTAACTTCTTGTATCTTTTCCAACTTAGCCTTCTTTTTATTGATCTTCCTTTCCTTCTTCCCTATGATCTGAGTCTCTTTAACTATTTACGGAATCCTCTTTCCATTTTTATTCTTATCTTCTCCTAGAGTAGTGGATTTGCATTGTTGAGGTGCCCTCAAGGATTCTGAGGTTAATATCCCTTTTCTTAACATTTCTTGAGTGAGCATACTTATTTCTTGTATAGATAGGTTCTTCAATCCTTCTGGCATTCTTTCAACCTTGATATCTAATTCTCTTGTGTTATGTCCCTCCTGCGTTGTTACTTTGCTATGTTGCCCCGAATGATCCTCTCATTCTTTTATTAGTTGGTCTATTTTCCTAGCTATGAAATCCCTTAATTCTTTCTTTTTCTTTTCTATAGCTTCTTCCTCTACTTTCCTTCTGATCTGATCCTTCTCAATCCAAGTCTTACTTAACAATAGTGGGAAAGGGGCATTGTCTCCAACAAACCAAATGACTTCAAATTCTTCTTCGATCGATGTTCCATGAACAATAATAGGTACAATAGTTACTCTTCCACATAAAGTTGTCATCTTACCTTTAAACAAGCCTATCCTTCCTAAAGAAGGTACCACAATAGGCTTTCCCAAAACTTCCCAAGTTTCTTTTGTCATAATATTCACTTGTGTTTTTTCATCCAAGACATAGCCTATGTCGAAGTCTTCTATTCTTGCACTTATACATTATTTTGCTTTCAAGATTTCTGGTAAACTGACATCTTTATGAACATCCATTATTTCTTTCAACTGTAATAACGTAGTCTGAACTTCCTCTGACCCTTTCTTTTCATGACTTTCTAACATGCCCTTAGTCTCTTGACTTTATTCATAGTTTTCTTGTCTTACGCCCATTCTTTCAAATTTAGAAATAATCCATGGACAATCCTCAACCTCATGACCAACAACCTTGCAACAAAGACAAATAGGGCATGCCTCAGGAAGTTCCTTAGAAATATGTCTCGGCCTTCTGCAATTATAACACAAATTCAATCCTATTTTTCTCTTAAATGTTCCCCAACCTTTTATGTACTGCGCACTTCCCCTAGGATCATAGTGCTGGACCTGCAATCTAAAAAAAATTATTCTAGGTTCATGCATCCACTTATTTTTCCAAAGATTCTTTCTATGCATAAGAATAACATATCTTTATTCATTTCCATTAAATTTACTCAAATCAAATATTTCTTTCAACTGCGCCCTAGCCTTCAGACTAGGAAAGAATCTATTAAACATACTTAAATTCATGCTTTCAAAACAAAAAAATTCACTAATCTTTCTCTTACCAAAGCACAAAGCTTGCTTCTTTAGGATCTTACCTCTTTTCTTCAGAACAACTTACTTTCTTGGCACACGGCTTCGTAATTCAAGTAGAGTGTTGTGCACTTCAACAATAGATCTAAGCACAAATATTCTCTTTTTCTTTACTTTAGTTCCCAACAATCACAGTTTCAGGTCCCGACAACATAACGATTTGTTGGCACAGGGGCAGACCCAGGGTTCAACGCTTAACAATGCACCAACAAAACTTTGACTACCGGCCCTTTCAGCAACACCTGTGAAGCAGACAAGGTCTCACTCGAGGTAGAAGCAAGGGGGGGTTACAGGACGCAGGTATTTGTAACCAGGCTGGGACATAGATCTGTGATAAAAGAACTTCACAGAATATTCTATTAACACTTAGAAGGTGACATACATTTCTTAACATCACATAGCATAATCAAATATATATCGACACAGTAGCAACGAATGATTATATACCCTAATCACTTAGCATTATAAGTTAAATATAGTATTCATTTACCCTTAACACAAGTAAAGAACTTAAGCAACAAAGGATCTATCCATTATACATAATAATCAGAGAACTAAGTAGGTTCATAGCAGAAATAACACAACACAAAGAAAACCATGAGACACCAGATATACGTGGTTCACCCTGGTGTGGGGCTACATCCACCAACCACTTTGCCTCTTTATTATTCTCCCAAATATTACATCTAGTCAGATCTGTGCACTAAGCCACAAATTCAAACTCCACACAAGACAAGAGATTTGTGCACTAAGCACCAGATCCTCCTTCTTTACACTAAGTACTAGATCTACGCACTAAGAATTACAAGCACTAGCACCTTCCACAAAATCACAGTCGAGCACTAAGCCTCGACCACTTACATCCCTTTGCACAATGCATTAGTGATCTCCTTCTACAATACATTCCTCTTTATTTATACTTTAACAAACCTTACAATAAGGCCTAAGCATGGGGAAAACCCATGGGCCAACATCCCATAAACCCATTATAAAAACCCTAGAGAACCCCTTACTGGGTCCACATAGCCCACAAAATAAGTGAGATCCATGATCTCAGCTCCGCCTGAGTGCTCCTTCTTTGACCATCATGTCGAATTCCAAAAGTGGGCCAAAATTGACCAAGGTTTTCCCAAAACTTGGTCGAGGGCCAACACTTAACATGAAAAGCTTAACATGAATCTTTGCTCATATGGCCTTTTTTTCTCAATTATTGCACGTGGGAAGAGGATTTTGTGCATGGAATCTCTTCCTTGCCACATTTTTGCACTAAATTGCTTCCATGAACACTATAAAAAGAAATTCAAGAAAGCCATTTAGGAATATTTGTCCAATGCATAGTTATGCTACTTCTATGTGAAAGGATTCATTGACATGCTAGAAAAGTTGCATTGTAGAAAGATTGAGCCTTCAGTCCAAGATCCTGATCAAGCAAACAATATTCACTTTGGATATAAATATGCGAGGAGGTTACACTCAAGAAATTTTGAGATTTAAAATTCCCAGAATGCGAATTTTCGTCAGCCGTCAGATCTAGAGATCAGACAATGACCGTTAGATCGGGGAGATATACGTCAACAGATTATGTCAGCAAATATCATCCTCAAGGACATGTGGAAGACAACTTTAGCAAGGACACATGGAATACCACATCAACAAGGACACATGGTACAATCAGACAATGACAAATGTCAAGTTGATTCAACATTTGAGGTATGTGGAAATCATAAATCCGAGTGACACATGGTAGTTGCTCGGCTTGTGACATGTCATCGAGTGACACAAGATTTACGACACTCCGGGAGTTTTTCTTTTGGAGCTTTACCACCAGTACTTTCCCAAAGACCCGAAGTCTCAAATTCCAAAGACCCGAAGTGGATACAAGTCGTCTGATCTGAAGATCACTTCGGGTGTATTCTCGATCATTGATCGTGTAGCAGGATACGTGTCAATGGATCGTGAACTTTGGGTAAAGCTTCTACGAAAAAACACAAAGGAGAAAGGTTTGATATTGTCGAAGGATGAATTTCTAAAGTGGAGGATAGTTGTTGGATTAAAAGAGGACATGCGTCGTTGGATCGTGGACTCTAGGTGAAATTCTTTAGGAGCAAGCAGAGTTTGAGAATCAAAACTCTAGAAGCCCGAAAGGCGAAATCAATCTCGTCCATTGGTTTGGAAGGCCATGTGTCACCTCATCGTTGAGGCTAAGGATCACACGTGGAAAAATGAAAGAAGGCAAAGCTGTCAATTAAAGAGAACAAATGTCAGTAGATCTTCCATTCTGAAAGATATCTAGTCAAAAGCAACAGGGTTTGAGATTTGAAAGTCCCGGAGCCCGAATCACAAAGTAAATCTCAACCATTGATTTAGGAAGGTGAGATCTGGTCTACAGAATTAATAGGGAAGATCTGAACCGTTCGTTCATGAGCACCGTCAAGATCGTAAGATCGACGGTCCCGTCACATTGCGGGGATTGAAGATGCGCGAAATTTATTTATGAGATCGCGCGTGAAAGACAGGAAAGGAAGGATAATAATAGTTGTTGATCGAGAAGCATCACCAAGGGATTGTAGATCAACATTCATGCTCCATTATGGGGCCAAAACATGCTTGAGCCTTAATTTTTCATGAACGGGCTGCAATTGAAACCATGTATTTTTAGAAAGGACGTGTGGAGGCTCATAGTGAATTGCGGGCTGAAAAGCGGGTTTCCCTCAAACTTCCTATAGAATCCCTTGCAATCGCATGGTCACATGAAACTCATAGCCCAAGGTCATATCGTGAAATAGAGCTAGCACTCACTAGATAGAAATCAGGAAGCGCCTTTTGAATAAGTATTTGGTCACCGCTGATAGTCACATGAGGGAAGGGGCTTAGAAGCCAAAGAAGCCATAATTGACTAGTTGTAACTGACAGAGAAGACGAAGAGTTTTGATAGCTAGAGAAGATAAGGAATATGAGAATAATGCCTACAGATGATGAATACACTAAGTATAACCCCCAAATAAGACAAAGAGGTGTGATGATGATCAGGCAAAGGACTCGACGTGACAAAAACATGCAGAACAGAGAATTCAAAGTGGGTCTGGGAGTTAGCTATGAAGTTGTGAGGAAGAGACGCAATGAACTACCTGCAGGGTAGAACAGTGATGCATTGAAGATCATGCAAACGCATAGTGCATAGAAGTGATATGGCTCACAGAGTATAAAATGTAGGAGATCAAAAATCACAAGAGAGGTGTGTAGAGAGACACAGAAGCAGGTAGATCAGACCAGTGTAGCAGAACGGTGATGAGAGTGGTACACCATAGATAAATGTTGTATCACTCTCATAAATTCAAGAAAGAAAATATTTATATTTCAGGGTGGTAGGGAGGTGTTAGGGAGGACTGGTGTCCTCAGATTTTTAAGTGGGTTCTTGAACACAGGGAGTTGTAGCCTCCATCTAGTTGTAGCCAGAAAAACCAGGGTGGTAGGGTGGTGCAAGGGAGAACTATTGTTCTTTGTTATATAGGTTGGTCCCTGTGTGACTGGAATTTGGTGCTTCCATCCATTTGGTGTTGGAACACTCAGGGAGTTGGTGCTTCCTTCTAGTGGGTGCTAGAGAAACCAGAGAGTCGGTTCTCTCAGCAAGTTGTTGCCTATAAAATAGAGATTGTAGCCTCAAGAAGAGTTGGAGCTCATAAGAATGATAATGTACAGAAAACAAATATTACTTTTCATATCAAGAAGAAGAGGTTTTCCCCTTTATGGGTTTCCTTAGGAAATATCTGTCTCTGTATATATCATGTGTGTGATTGATGTTGAATATTCTATTGCTTACTTTCCTTCCTTATTGTGATCGTCATTGAGTGTTCTGTAAAGAGTTTTACAATGGGCATAATTGCTTAAGCACAGTAACAACCGATTCACCCACCTATCAGTTGTCCAACAATTGGTATAAAAGTCGGTTCCTTTTATTTAAAGGTAGATCAGTAAGCTTAAACATGTCAAGCCATGAAGGAACTTCAACCAATAAGGCCCCTCTATTCAATGGAACAAAATTTTCCTTCTATAAAGTTAGGATGAGAACCTACATAATGGATTTAGGTGCATATGTCTGGGATGTTGTAGAGAATGGTTATGTAAATCCAGTTATACTAGCTAATAAGGATGACAAGCTAGAATTTAGCTTCAATGTTAAGGCTATGAATGCTATTCTGAGTGGGATTGCAGAAGAAGAATTTGTAAAAGTTATGCACTTAGAAACTTCCAAAGACATGTGGGACAAACACATTAGCAGTTATGAAGGTAATGAGAAGGTAAAGGATGCCAAGCTTCAAACCTATAGAGTATAGTTTGAAAAACTGCAGATGAAAGAAGATGAAACTATTGGGAAGTACTTTCTGAGAGTCGAAGAACTAGTAAATGAAATGAAATCTCTTGGTGAAAAAATTGAGGAAGCCTCTTGTTATTTCCTCAAATGATTTTGTAAATTTTGAGTCATTTTATTCTTTCAGGATTAATTTATCATTTTCTTTGATCATTTATCACAATCTATATCTTCAAATTTCCCTATTAAGTTCCCATTGATTACATTTTCTCTAGACCCTTGTGACACTATCATTGACCTGCATTCCAAAACCTGGTTAGTATTGCTTAGAAACCCTAGTTCTTACCATTTTAGATTTGTAATTATAAGCTCTTGCCAAATAAAAGAAAAGGTGTGTGCATGTGTTGGCCCTTGACCAAGGTTTGGGAACACTTGGTCATATTTGACCATTTTTGGGACTTCGATAGCCTGTCGAAGATGGAGCACCAGACAAAGTGGAGATTGCAAAATCTCAGCCCACTTTTGGGTCCCTCTTTGGGTTTTGGGGAATATGTAATGGGAAAGGGATGTCAGCCTGTGGGTTTACCCATGCTTAGGCCCATTTTGTATGTATAAATAGAAGATAGGAAAATATAAGAAAAGGGAAGAGATTCAAATAGTATGTATATGTGATGTATGTTAAGTGAAATTAAGATTTGTAAGAGCTTAGTGCCTATAAGAGACTTGCAGAAGCCGAGTGAAAGTTATTGTAAGAAGTTATAGAAGGCTTTGTGCTATAACACAAGGAAGAAGGATCTAGCAAGCTGCGTAGATTTTTTGTCCTGTGCGCAGTAGGGTTTGGTGGCTCTGTGCTTGTAACCGCTTAGCTGACGATAATAGAGAAGAAGATTTGGTAGATGTAGCCCCAACGTGGGGGTGAAACACGTAAATCCTGTGTTTTCTGCTCTGTGCCTTGTTCTGATGCATTGATGTGATTATTTTCTAAGTGCTTTGATATATTTAGATAGATCTATTTATTATTTGTGATTCTTAGATGTATGTGAATGTAGATCTGACATGTATGAAGATTCTTAGTGCTGGTCTACTGGATCTGATTTGTTTTACTGTTGTTAAGTACTGAAATCCTTCAGATCTAAATGAATGTTGCGATGCTTTGTGTTATTTGCAAAGTATAATAAGGGTTGAATATTGACGAATGTTGGATGCCAAGTACATTGTAAGTGATATAATCACAGATCTGTGTCCTAGCTTAGGTTGTAGACACTTAAGTTCTGCAACCACCCCTGCCTCTACCTCGAGTGAGACTTCATTTGCTTCACAGGTGTTGCCAAAAGGGTCGATAGTTAGGGTTTTGTTGGTGCACTCTTGTAGCGTTGAACCCTGGGTCTTCCCCTATGCCAACAAATGGTTCTGTTGTTGGGACCTGAATCTGTGATTGTTGGGAACTGAGGAAGAAGAAGCTTTGTGCAAAGATTAATTCTGAAACTGTGGAAGTTCTGTGCGTGGATATGTGCCCTCGTGCGCAGTATTCCACTTTATCTAAAAATCTCTGTGCTAAAGAAATAAGGTCAGATCTGAAGAAAAGAAGCAAGATCTAAATGCTTTGTGCTCTAAGAAAAGTAAAAGTGGAAGTTTCTGAAGAAAAGAAGTCAGATCTGCAAAAAAGAGGTAAGATCTGTAAGCTCTGTTCTCTAATAAAGGTAAGAATAGTTATAAGTTTTTAGATCTGGAAGCTTTGTGCTCTATAGAAGTAAGATAAGTGAAAATTTTTGTTTCTAGAGCATGGATCTAGGTATGTTTGATAAATTATGTCCTAGATTAAAAACTAGGGCATTACTAGATGAAAGAAAGTTTGATATGAATAGATCTAATAAGAATAGTGATAGATATTTTATACCTATGCATAGAAAGAATGTTTGGACTAACAAATGGATGCAAGACCTGAAAAGAATTGTTTGCGGGATAGCTACCATGATCCTAGTGTGTAGTATAGAAAAATTTGGGGATTGTATAAAAGAAAGAGAGGGTTAACACTCTGTTATAGTTGCAAAAAACCATGCCATCTAGCTAAGGAATCCCCTGGTGTAAGATCTAGTTGCCTATGTTGCAAATCTTTGGACCATGAAGTGTTGGATTGCCCCAGAATGATTTCTAAGCTTGAAAGAATGAATTTGAATGAAGAAAACCCTAAGGCAGATCTGGAAGAGGCAGAACCCCAGTTGGAATCAGAGAAGGTATTGATATGAATGAAAGAGACCATTAATGACCACCAATATGTTAGGCTATCAGATATTTTCAAAGAAAAAAAATGCATTGAAGCAAGAATAGGAGACTTCAACATTGGCTTTGTCCTTGATGAAGAGACACTAGTGAACATTATGCCAAAAAGAACTTGGGAAGCTATAGGAAATCTTGCTATGATCACTTCATTAGGAGTAATAGGACTATTTAGAGGAAAATTGATGATGTTATGTGGAAAGCTCGCTTAGATACCTATGATAGTCAATGGAACTTTGACAAAAGAAGACTTTGAGATTATTAAATTCATTGAAGACTGCGCCCCGTTTACCATGTTACTAGGAAAATCTTGGATTTATAGAGATAGAGCTAGAAATAAGGAAGAAGAAGAAGTCTTAGAACAAAAGATACAAGAGTTAAAAGATCTCATGACCCGAAAGATTTCACAGTTGATTGAAGAAAGGGAGAACAGATCAAAGCTGCCTAACACTAGAAGCCCAAATGTCGAATCTACAGGAACATTAAAAGACATACCAAAGTCTACCCCAGATAAATAAGAATTGATACACTTGAATCCTAGGAAATAATCTCAGCAATGCGAAGTGACTATGTCCAAGAATCAGAATGAAAAAAGAACCATTGAGACGAAGCTCATGGGAAAGAAGGCTAGGAAGATAAGTAAGAAGAATTCTAAGATTGAAAGGTTACAACATGTTCCTAAGGGTACCTCGTAGGAAGAAACTTTTCATAATTGGAGCTTCATCGGGATATCAGAACAGCGACATAGGGCACTTCACCATGGAGAAGCAATATAGTCGTTGGAGGCCGATATTTCCATTCGACCGCCGCTCTGAACGGGTTGAAAAGAATTGATGGCTCATCACAAGACCGTCGGACTGTGCCATAATGGACATAACAAGAATTAATGAGACTCATACCCATTGCAAAGAAAACTATTTCCAAGATTGCCTATTTATCTCATTGTGCCATGCCCGAAGAACACTTTTTCCAACTGAGAATTTGAAGCCCGTAGACTAGCAAGTGTATACAGTGATCATCATGCCTTTGTTGTTCATTCGTGTGCAGTGTCTAATATCATTGTGACCCCGATAATTTACCCCGAGCGCGTATGTCCGAAGAGCTTAATGCACTTGAAGAATCTACGAAGGAAGTACTCGTTGATCTCAGGACTGAGAAAGTCATGTCAGAAAGAAGGATGTTTGTAGTTGTGCAAGCATCGTCCATAGGAGGATTCCAAGCTTCTCCATTGACTGCTCTTGGAGCAGGAACTTCCAAAACCACGACAGAGACAAGAACGAAGTATAGAGATGATATCACGAATGCCAAGCTGATTTTGAGCATTCTACCTACCTACCTACCCCCTCTAAGTGACAAAATCAACGGAAACAGTGTGCCCAAAGATTTTTACTATACTTTTGTCATGACGTACCTCCCGAAAGGGATACGTGCAGTTCGCGCCAACCAGGATAAGCTCACAGCCTTGAAGTTTAGCGACTTCAACCTTGGAGACTGGAAAGCCTACAACATGCTTGCCCCACATAAGTATTTGACCAGGACCAAAGGCAAGAATTCAAAAATTATCCCGCATCCATGGACCCATAATCGCACGCAGTCCACATTACTCAATGTGATGAAGATCTTACACTTCCACCGACACCAAGAAGCAAACGCATGCGTGAAATTGTTTTTATCCTTCTACCACAGAGGTTGTTATCACTGAAATTTCATCTGCAAATGGTTACAGGAATCCAGCATCTCCAAATAGCTATTAAGTTCACCCACGGACCAAAATTACCAAAAAATCATTTCCAAAAGGTCCAAAACTATACAACCAGTTATAAAATCGGGATGCGCTATGAATATACAGGTAGCGCACGCACATGCACCACCAAGAAACGCAGGAAAAGTGCACATGTGCACGATACAACACATTTATGATGTTGTTCGGCCTCCCACCCACTTCTGGTTCATCTTCCAAGTCGATTTGACATCCAAATCTCGACTGAATCCGGTTGGGTGGCTGGTCAAATACCTAAAGGTGCCCTAAACAACCCCTTGTTCACACTAAAAGTTGGTTTCATAATACCTCAAAGTTGTGCTATAAAAAGAGGCCATGGGTGCACTACATCTTCAAGGAATTCATTTGTAAGGTTATGTTGTTGCTATTCTCTTGGGGAATCCTCTTTTCTTATCAAGAGCATACTAGCACCATTCCATTTGAGCTATTCACATCACCTCTTGAGTAAATTAGCTTGGGATTATTTCACCATTTCTTTCAATTTTTCAAGTTGTAAGAAGAGCTCAATCTTGGGGGTCCAAGAGCCCTCCCTTGGAGGAAGAAGGGACCCAAAGTCCCCCTTTATCTTTGGTGTTTTCTTTTCACTAATACAATCCTTTCCATTGGAGACATGAGTCTTGTTTGTTTCTTATTCTTATGTCCTTATGCACTATAGTTGAATTGTTTTTATCATTCCTAGTTTAATTCTTAGCTTAGTCTTTTATGATTTATTCTTCTAACCCTTTCCTTTACCATTGTCTTGCGTAGCTAACCCAACTAAGCTTGTAATCACCTATGTTTTTCTCATTTAGGTGACAAAAGAGGTGCAACAGATTGGTGACTCCATGAGGGAAAGGTATCAGTTTCCTTCCCCATTTGAGTTATTTTAGCTCTTCTTTTTGTTTATTTAACCTGCAGGTACCATAACCAGCCCAAGCCGACCTACAGGAAGCCAAATTCAAAGCTGAGTTGAAGGAATTTCATCTGAAATTGTCTTCACGGTCGTGTAACAGTTGTGCGTGGATTTATCGGCCCACAATTTTGCATCCTGCACATGTGCGCCAAAATCATTGTATTGCTCAGTGCTTTCTACGCACCTGCACCCATCAATCTCTTTTAGTTCACGCATTGGCACTCAAAGCACCTCTTTCTAGTCTGAGACCCACACACCTGTGCAGAAAAATATACATTGTAATCTTTTTATGATCTGTGGAAGGCCCATAGCCTTCTTAAAGTTGATTCCATGCATGTTGTAATCTGCACTACACTTACATTCCCTCTCCATATAAAGGGATTATTCAAAACACATAGGCACTTAGGGGTAAAATCATAACTTTTCCTCCGTTTTATCATTTTTTCCACATGGATGGCCCACTTTGACTAAAGTTTAAGTTGGAATCACTCTACATCACATATAAAACTTGCATTGGGACTAGAAATTGGATAACAATCGTTGAGTATGCTCTTCTCTCGTGCTTCAAAGCGACCTTGAGAATCAGAAAGAGGTTGTGGGATAATTTTGTCTCCCTTAAATAGACAAAATCTTTAGGAGAGGACAGCAGCCCCCCTCGGGACTCCTCTTAGTTTATTTTTCAAACACATTTTAAGATTGTAAGGGCCCATACATGCCCACATGCTACAAAGATAGGATAGTGTTGAAAATTGATTTCTTAAATTAACTCACTAGGTAAGTTTAAAGGTTTTGTAACGGGCCCATACATGCCCACATGTGAACAAACTAGGATAGTTTGAAAGCTTTCTTAGATTAAACCACAATAAGGGGTTAAAGGAATAGTAAAGGACTCACATGTCCACATGCTAGTTTCCTAGGGACTTTAAAATTCCGCAAGATTGTAGTAATCAAAGACTTGTAAAGACCAAACAAAGTCCACATGCAGCAAGGTGACACCTAATTTATTAAAACTTGGCACACTTTCACTTGTTCACACACAAGATCACCAATCACTCACATAGTTTTATATAGAAGTTGTGGAGGTAAAAGTAAGTTTCCTCCAACAGGATTCTGAAACACCCCACCCCTTTTCTTGACAAAACTATCCACTCCCATTTAATTTCAACGAGGTTGGTTCACACCCCCAATATCTCACACAAACACATCTAAAATTTTCTAAAAAACTCACTAAGTTTTCCTCCACAAGAGGTGCCAAAAAAAAAATTTTGTCTAGGTAGGATCTTGGGGATAGGCATCCAAATAACTCCTCGTTATCTGGTTCTCACATTTTCAAAACAATATAAGTTGTCAAATAGGGAACTTTAAATCCTCCAAGTCAAGTGTTCCTAACACCATAAGGCAGGGAAATACCCGTAAAGGGTTGAAGGCCGAGGTCCAGTTGTTCTGTGCATCCCCCCTTGAGGCACCCACCTCTTGGATGGGATCCATCCTGTAACCCATTTCTTAGGCCAAAAATATAAATGTCGCACTTTGACTGAGGTACCTAGTGACCAAAATTTTAGGACATCTACCCAGGTGGCAATTGTGGGCTGCAATTGCACCTTGATCAGATTTTGTGTGGCTATTGGGAAATATCGCCAGTTCTTTTGGGATATGCCTCCTCTACCCCTCATTATAACTGATTTCTTCATCCTTCACTAGTCTCTCTTCTGATGGATTCAGACCCCACTGTCGAGTGCTATTGGAAGGTCCAGTACTATTTAAGAATAAAGACGTTACGTCTTTTAGGACACGAGCATTTGTTTTATTTGTTCTTCCACGCGGAAAAAATTCACCTATCCACATATATGTTTTTTTATCAAAAAACTTTATGTATGATGCCCTTTTGATTACATCTAATTTGGAAATATATTTTGAAGGTTCAATAAATTGCAGCAATGACTCTTGTTTACTTATTGTTCTCACCACCATTCGCACACATTCACTCAACTAGTCAGACATCATAGAGGACCCACAGAACCCCCGTCGTTCCAGACGCTTGTTAAATCTCCCTCATATTCTAGGAGGAGTTACTAGTCTTGCCAACTAATTGGCTCCCCCTTCTCACACCCCTATGAGTGCCACTATCTTGGGATCAACATTGCTTGGTTCCACCCTACTTGGGTCCACTTCCTAAGGTCAACCTTCCACTCGCTCTCCTTTACATGGAAGCGGGAGGCCAACTTCTTCTCAAGGAGGAAGTACAAACCCACCTAGCCCCCTCCAAGGATCAGGTACTCATACCACTCACACTATCACCAGAGTTAATCCTCTGCCACCACCCCATATGCCATATTTAGCTTCCCTCAATATCCCGAATCTGACTAAACTCACTAATGATCCTATATTTCACAACCCCACATGGCCTGCAATGGCTACCAAAATCCCTTCAGACATCCCCAAGTTTGAAGGAAAATCAAGAGACAATCCCTCCAACCATATCATGACCTTTCACCTATGGTGTTCTTCAAACAACATCATAGATGATTCTGTCTAATTGAGGTTATTTCAGTGTACTCTCACTGACCCATCAACCAAATGGTATGTAGAAGAAAAATCTGGGTCCCACGCGACTTTTGAATCCTTGGCCAAAGCATTTTTGACCTTCTTTCAACTACCCGTTCGTCATTGTAATGCCCTTGAAATACTCTCAGACTTCAAAAAAACCACCTCCACACATATTGTTGACCACATCCACGAATGGCGTTGGTGACGTAGTCTCTGCAAAGCTGATGCTACCCCCCAATAATGTCTCAATTGGTTCCTCAAATCACTTGTTTTCCTCCTTGCCAAATATGTGGCCGCCACCTTCCCCCAGTCTAAAGAAGCAGCCATTAGCAAGACCCAATAGTTCTAAATCATCTACACCCAATCTGAATACCTATACATGGTACTCCAAGACACCCCAAGACCCCTGCCATTCGGCCAAGACAAACTGGGGATGTCTCACTCAACATATGGATTGATCAGTAACACTACACACCACAACCCACAACCTCAACAACCACCCACGTATGGCACACCCAAATATCCACCGACATATGGAGGAATCTCTTATTATCCTCCTCCTCCTTACCAACAGTCATACCTTGTTGCCATGCCTCCACCCATCAGTGGACTCCCGCTAGCACCCATAATATGCTCACCTGTTCAACCAAGCACTGGTAATCCCTTTACCTCATCCTATACCCTAAGCACAAGAGAAAGCGCCATGCCTTCCTATGTACCTTATGGATCATTGCCACAACACAATCTGTACTTCCCATTTCCTGGCCCTCCACAGCCCATGGCTCCACCACAAGGACATCCACACTTCGAGGTTAATTTTGTTCAACCCTATCCCATTCAGCAATATCAAAATTTTGAACAACTGAATACAACAAATCCATCCCAGCAATTGAACAATTCCAGAAATAAAGGAAAAAACTGGAACAATAATAATCCCAGACCAGGAGGAAACCATAGCCAACCTCAGCAGAACCAACCTGCTTGGGGCAACCAAAACACAGGGAACCAAAACCCTCAAGGGGGAAATAATAAACGCCAAGGGAAAAATAACAACAATCTTCAGACAAATTTCCCTTGTGCCCTTTGTGGTGATTTTGGTCACAATACTCACCATTGCCCCCAAATCGTCGACTTTAAATGGATGAAAGAATCTGTAAGTGGACCACGTCCCCCGGCACCGCCTACCCCCCAGCAGACCTGACAACAATATGTGCAGCAACCACCCCCAGTCATCCTGCTAAATCCCATCCCACACTAGGGGGTAATGAACACCCAACAAGACATTCAGCCTACCCTAAAAAAGATAGGAAAATATCCCAATCCAGGCAATCCTGCCAATTGTACTATCCTCCTCACTAGTGAGGAAGAATTTCTTCTACAAACACACAGTCGTCAATATAGTGCAACTCTTGCGTCTGCTCCCACCACCTCGGATGCACCCCCAGTCATAATTGGGCCCCCTTTGATGATTCATCACCCTAATACTGACCCACCCCTTCGTATTCCTCGAATCCCCTTACGCAAGAATATACACAACCCTCAGGCTAGGGCGACTCATAATTACTGTTTGGTCGATGATTTGGAACAATCTCTTGCTTTTATGTCGGTCTTAGAAGTCCTTCAAACTTTTGATACTCAACGAAAGTTGTTACTTTCCGCCCTCGGGGAAGTTGACCCTATGGATACTCGACTCATTACATTTGATATCGATAACGGAGAACCTTGCCTCCTTGCTCTCATTGCTTTTCAAATCCCAATTAAAATCTGGAACATTACAGTTCATCGCTGCATCATTGATGACAATGCATCCACGTGCATTATATCAAAATTTGTTTGGCATAAAATTGGTTCCCTCAAACTTATATCATCTTCCATTACCTTAAGAGCCTATGATGGAAGACCCTCATCCACCAAGTGACTCTTCCAAAATGTCCTCATCAAGCTCGGGGGAAAAACCGTTCTGATTGACATTAAGGTTATCAATGCCTCGCTCAACTACAATATCTTGTTTGGTCGTAGCTACATGTATGCTATGAAGGTGTTCGCCTCTTTTGTGTTCTGAACCATGTTGTTTCCCCATAACGGAAAAATCATTACCATCGATCAAGTATCACATTATGAGCCCAACCCCTCATCCAACATCGATAACATCCTCCCTTTCATCCACAATAATCTCGACGCCTAACCACTCATCGAGATGGGCCCCAGAATCTTCAAAGACCCATCCTTGCTAGGGACATACCACAGAGCACCACCGCTCTTCCATCCCTCATCCCAATTATGTGTCATATCCTCCAATGGAACGACAAATGAAGATACTATCCCTCCCACCGAGGCCTCTTTTATCCCTAACATCCCACTAGTCACAGAACTTATCCCTCAGGAACCCCCTGTAACTAACTCATCTCGACCCATTCCTCATCTTCCCCTCCCCCAGGGCCATATCCCAATATGGGAAACAGTCCCCCAATCCATTACCCAAATCCATTTTTTTTACCCCCCACCAGGTATACAAGATTTCCAGGTAACTGCAATGCTTACCCTTCCTAACATGGTACTGGCAATCCCAGTTTGGTATCTACATCTGCCTAAGATGGTCCCTCAACCATCCCTCCCTCCCAAACCGAAGGAGTTCCGATGTGGATTCCAATACATGTTCCTGAAGCAACACCCTCACCCCCTCTTGATAATGCCATCATTATAGGTTGCGGTAGACGAAAGAAGAGAGATCCTATTGCCCCTCTCCCTCCTCACATCCAACCTCCTTGTGCACTCTTTGAGAAATAAGGACACCCCACTAATCTATGTCCCTCTCTCCCCGAGTTACATAATCTCATTCAACTCCTTCGAGCACCACCATCGCTCATCTATTCCTCCAATACTGCCTCTATCTCCCCGAACACAAGTAACAAAGGACTGCAAACCAAATTTTCATGTGCCATATATTCATAATATGGCCATTACACACACCATTGTCCAGTGTTACCTCAACAGTCGTACACCAGAATTTTTAGCAAGGACCCACCCCAACTCACATCACCAACATCCATTATGTCACGACCTCAGTCAACGAACTGATGAGATTTCCTTGCTCCTTATGTGAATCACTGGATCATTTTACATATAAATGTCTTATTATCATTGAATACAGGCATCGCCAAATGGCCCTTATTCAAAATCACACACCCTCTCCTCCAGCAGAACCAGTGAATACCCTTACCCCATCACTTGTTATGGTTCATGTATTTTCACCAGAACCTGAGGCACTCCCTACTCCCCCATGGTTCTTGGATGACTTATACGAGGATTTACCCCCAAATCCCCCCAATTCCCCCATTTATTTCCCCACATAAATTTTATGCCCGACTACCATTTTTAACCCTCATTATCTCAATATTTGGTTTATGTTGAGTGAACCGTCACAATCTCCTTGCATCACTCCCCCTGCTTCTTCATCACCAGACGACAATCACATGATGACAGTCACCAATATTTCTCTTCTGGATCCCTTATATTCCCAACAATTCCACTGTGACGATGACATACCCGAGCAATTAATCACCCCCGATGACCCATGGGATGTGCTACACCACCAATCACTCTTTCTTTCACAGGAAGCCTTCGCGCCTCATAACCAACACCCAATATACGCAGTCGAAACCAAGTATTTTATCCCATCAGGGCATATCGATTGGTTCAACAACCCTATCCCTTCCCCTAATGCTTTTGAAGAAGGCAATATGGCCAACATTTACCCCACCATTAAAATCAATATTTCCATCAAAAAGGCAGTCATCGAGGAAATCACTATTGGCACCACATGCACTCCTAACGAAATTACTACTTACAAAGATCTCTTCCAGAAATATCGGGACATTTTTGCTTGGTCATACACGGAAATGCCCGGCCTTGACCCCTCTATCATCGAACATCGCATCAACACTTGGCCTGATATCACACCAGTCCGCCAAAAATAGCGACCACTACACCCATCCAAAGCAGTGGCCATCAAAGCCAAGATTGACAAATTACGCGTTGCAGAGTTTATTTACCCCATCACCTATACATCATGGGTCTCCAACCCTGTCCATGTTAACAAAAAATAGGGCACTATCCATGTGTGTATGGAATTTCGCAACCTCAATCACGACTGTCCCAAAGACAACTTTCCAACGCCCTTCATCGACCAAATTATTGATGATTGCGTAGGTCACGAGGCTTTGTCATTCATGAATGGTTTCTCTGTCTACAACCAAATCCAAATTCACCCCGCCTATCAATACAAGACCGCATTCACTACCCCTTGGGGCACCTTTGCGTATCATGTCATGTCATTTGGCCTCAAGAATGTCGGTGCCACTTTCCAATGGGCCATGACATATGTTTTTCATTACTTGGCTCATATCATCCTCGCATATTTGGATCACCTCACCGCTCGATCCAAGAAACACACTCAGCATCTCAATGATCTACGAATCATCTTTCAAAGGTGGTGTTGGTACAATATCCTCTTGAATCCCCTCAAGTGTGTATTATGCATCACTATTTGTCACTTTATTGGGTTCATTGTTTCCCAAAGAGGTATTACCATGGATCCCCTCAAATTCCAAGCCATCATGAAAATTCCCCCTCCTTAGAATTTACGCCAACTGCAGATCCTACAAGGCAAAGCTAACCTTTTACGGTGCTTTTTCCCAGACTATACCACTCGAGCACATGGTTTCCTTCACTTACTACGCCACGACATACCATTCCACTAGGATGGACATGCCCAAAATGCTTTCGATGATCTTAAAACAGCTCTCTCCAATGCCCCTTTGATTAGTCCACTCGACTATAACCACGACTATATCCTCTACATATTGACCTCATCCATCTCAGTAGAAGGAGTTCTCATTCAAATTGGAGATGATGGCTGCGAGCATGTCATTTACTACATTAATAAAAACCTCTCAGCAACACCCTTGAAATAAAATCACGAAGAGAAACTAGCCCTTGCAATCGTCCTCGCAGTCCAGAAGTTGCGCCATTGCATTCTTCTTTGAACTACCAAAGTCATAGCAGATTCCAACCCCATGCAATACTTTCTCAGTCGTCGGTAAATTAACGGTAAATTTTCTCGATGGATCATCCTGCTTCAGGAGTATGATCTCAAATTTTCAACACCGAAGAGCAAGAAATCTCTCATCCTCGCTAAACTTATCATGGCATTTCCCTCTGAAACTACCAGTTCACCAGTCAATACCAACTTCCCTGATGAACATCTCTTTTACATCCCCTCGGATGACCGTTGGTATGGCAATCTTCTCATCTATCTCTGAACACAAAAATTTCGTCACCAGGCACCACGCTACCTCCTCATCGGGGATATCTTATATCGACAAGGTGTCAACA
This sequence comes from Picea mariana, assembly GCA_032191745.1. NCBI lineage: Eukaryota > Viridiplantae > Streptophyta > Pinopsida > Pinales > Pinaceae > Picea > Picea mariana. Next base: position 217,849 of record JASDQU010735617.1, on the reverse strand, counting down.
CCATACTCCGTCGATGCTTGACTATTGATGAGGCCGACAGAGTCTTGAACGACTGCCACAACGGCGCTTGTGGGGGCCATCCCTCAGGGATGTACACCGCCCAGAAAATCATCCACGTGGGCTACTTTCGGCCTACATTATTTCATGACTACATCCATGTTGTGAAACGATGTGATAAATTCCAGCTCTATGCTAACAAATCATGCACACCACCTACTCTTCTACACCCAGTCATCACTTTTGGTCCCTTTTGTAAATAGGGCATCGAACTCATGACTTGAAACCATCCATCCAACAATGGACACAAATACATAGTTGTTGCACACAATTACTTTAACAAGTGGGTTGAATCCATGCCTACCTTCAACAACATCACTGACACAACAACACATTTTTTCTTTAACCACGTCATATCCCGCTTTGGAGTACCACTCCAACTAATCTCTGATCATGGGAAACATTTTGAGAATTAGATTTTCATGGAACTCTCTTTCAGGTTAGGCTTCTCCCACGAGTTTGCCTCACCATACTACCCTCATTCTAATGGAGAGGTAAAATAAGTTAACAAGGTCCTCAAAACCATGTTGCAGCGCATGGTTAACAAACATAAAATCAATTGTAATCATATGTTATTTTCCGCGCTCTGGGCTTATCGCACAGTAGTCAAAACTGCCACTAGTTTTACACATTTTCATCTAGTCCACGGAGTTGAGGCCACTCTTCCCATCGAGTGCAAAATTCCCACCTTACGCACTACCATTGAGCTATTACCTGACACTGCTCCAATGGAACAATGTTTTTTGAACTTAGAGTCCCTGGATGAATATCGTCGATCCTCATTACAGAAAATGAAGCAGCCAAAAAATGGTCAAAGGCCACCTTTGATCGCCATGTCAACCTTCGCTCATTTCACAAAGGAGACCTCGTCCTCACTTACGATATCACTCACGATACCCTCGGCCATGGAAAACTCAAATCCCTCTGTCATGGACTGTACATCATCCAACATTGCTTCACTAAAGGCACATACATCCTGGCCTCCCCAAAATTCCGTCCTCCCAAAGAACCCGTCAACGGGTTGTACTTAAATAAATTTTACGCCTGAGCGTAGCCATACTACACTAGGATTTTTCTTTTTTGTACGTCTTTTTGTAAAGTTTTTAGTCTTCTTTTATCCATACCTCACATCTAATCTATCACTCGTGTTATTGACATATGTCACCCACATCGGCTGTAACACCCTGTTTCCCCCAGTCTGTAAAAACAACTATACTGGCCAAGTATTGTGGCAAACTCAGAAATGTGAATGTATGATGTGAATGGACCTTGTGAAAAAGGTCGATGAATGTAAATAATATTATATATATATATATTGCAAGACTGCTGAGAGGGGGATGTGCTGAAAAAGAGACCACGATGGCTGAAGAAAGGTGGTAGAAGGCACCTGGAATGGTGGCGTTAACTTCCACCGAAACCAATACCGTATTTGAACTTCACTGGCCCGGAGAACCAAGAGCGGCTCGATGGCCCCAAATTAAATGACTCGCCAGGTTGGTAGGTAAATGGCTCCTCATGAGTAATGAGGGATGGGGATGAACCGCCCATCCATAGAGTCCTCAGACCTGACCACCGCGAGGAAGATCGTGCCACACGCAACCTCACCGAAAAGATAAAAAGGCAGGAAGAGTGTGTCATCAGGGGGGGGCAGACACGAGGGAAGGAAAAGAAAAGAGGAAAAGAAATTTGGAAAAATACAGACGGAGTGATAGCAGAGAAGAAGGAGAGTAACCTTCGTTCTCAGTCATTGGCGAACAGAGACTCGGTCTCGCAGCATCATGGTCTCAGCTCGGGGGTGGCTAGTGGTAAATCCATTTGGAGTCGTTGAGCCTATGGTTGGGTGGAAACGAGCACCCCTCTCAGCATTTGCATCACCTCTAGTGTTTTTCTGATAAGTGTTATATCTTGTATCTTGACGTTTATATGCTAACATGTATGCTCATAGTCTGTGCAATTTATGAATGGTTTGAGTATAAGACTGTCTGTGTGGTGTTTTGATCAGAAATGGTGGTTGCATGCTTTTATTGGAAGGACCACGTATGGCTTATGTTTATAGATAGATTTATATATACGTATATTGAACTAATTTGGACTTCAAGTCTTCTTTCGAGAAATCTATGCCCTTATTCGTCTCCAGGAATACCCAGAATAGATCTCTCCACAGAGATACCCTCTCTGGAAAGCTTACCAAGAACCTAAAAGAGGATTTGGTGGTGCAAGTCTTAGCCATCCTATGCGAGGAAGAATGGTCCTCGTAGATCCCAACATTTCGGCATTTCGATACCCAGAGTACCCAAGGGTGAGTCCCCTTGCACTCGCAAGTCCCGAAACCCCGACTTGAGAAAAATCTTGAATTATTAGTGTGGGG